>ML813474.1:54309-96934 GCA_009831015.1 Picea engelmannii | reverse complement strand
ATATGAGGAAGAGAAGCCAAAGGATGGCTTCACACAGATACAAACACACAAGAAGCAGACACATAAGAAAACAATAGCCACCAATAACCAGAAAAACCCCAATACCAATTCATTTGATGCTCTATCTAACCTACCAGAGGCAGAGGAGGTGGAAAACCCCATCAAAGCATCGGAGGTAGAAGGAATCAGTGGTAAGGAAAAAAGATCACCTCAGGCTGATCCTTCACAGTACACCTTGTGTCACCCTCCCCCTCCCTCAGACTCAGGAAGAAATCTTGAAAGGGACGAAGACACAGTAATGGAAATGGATGAACAAGACCTAGCGAGAGTAGACTTGGACAGACTAGAAGAAGCTCTCAATAAGAAAGATCTAAAAACCATACTAGAAGATCAACTGAGAAAAGTCCACAAGGTCTTTCTGGACTCTTTAGTAGGGGCAACCTCAAGATTAGGAATAAAAGGAGATCCAAACCCAGATCCAAGGAGAAACACAAAAGAAAGCAAAAGGAGAGGCAGGAAAACGGTGCGACAACTCATTAAGGAGGCCGATAATTATATGATCAACTCAGGATAGATACAAAATCTCTTGGAGAGCTCCTTCTCCCACCCACCCAACTATTAAATTATGAAAGACATCACTTGGAACATCAGGGGACTTAATGGAAGATCCAAGCAAAGGACCCTCCGAAACTACATCAAGATGGAAGACCCAGACATCCTTCTCCTTCAGGAGACTAAATGTGCAGGACCAACAACGGAAGTGAACTTCAGGAAATGTTGGCACAACTACAACTCATACCACACAGACTCAAAAGGAGCGGTAGGAGGCCTTGCCATCCTCTGGAATCTAAACTCTGTCATTCTGAACCAAGGACTCTCGACTCCAGGCACTCTCACAGCCCACTATCGAGCAATAGGTTTGGACAAAGATGGATGGATCACCAATGCCTATGGACCGCAAACCATCCCAGAAAAAGAAATATTCCTTCAGAAATTAGCTTATTTTAGGTCCTTAGCCACTAATCAAAGATGGATTGTGGGTGGCGATTTCAACATGATTCTCACTCTGGAGGAAAAAAGGGGAGGCAGGAAAAGATTGGAACAAGATAGCATAAGATTCCAGGAACTTCTAGAACAACGTAATATGGTAGACATAGAGAATGGGAACAGAACCTTCACTTGGACGAACAAGCGCACAGGCCCCCAACAGATTGCCTACAGACTTGATCATTATCTCCTCTCTGAGACCCTCCTCCTGGAAGGTCCTCTAATAGAGTCCAATATCCTCCCAAAAGCGGGCTTGGACCACTAGCCTGTACAGCTGTGGGTGGACACCATGGCTTCTCCCAAGCTCAAACCCTTTAGGTTTGAAAATTTATGGCTTACCCATCCCGACTTCCATAAGATGGCTTGCCTTTGGTGGGATGCAGCAGAGATCTGGTAGGGAACCAAAATGTATCTCTTTCAAAAAAAACTCAAATACTTCAAGCAGCAAGTGCGATAGTGGAACAAGGAAGTCTATGGCAACATCTTCCAAGAGAGAACATTATTGGAACAAAAACTTGAATCCCTTCAACAGCAAGCCATCCAGACAGGATATACCCCAATTCAACAACAAGAAGAACAAAGTATCAGACAACAATTGGAAGAAAGGCTACAACAGGAAGAAATCCTTTGGAGGCAAAAATCCAAGGTACAATGGCTCAAAGAGGGGGATAAAAACACAAAGTTTTTCCACCAATCAATGGTTCACAGGTGTTTCATCAACCGCATAACTAAATTAGAAAACGCCCATGGCACAACCTTGCTCTCTCATCAGGACATCACGAAGGAGCTCACTGATTATTATCACGACCTCCTCTAAGAACCTTAGGCGGACCGTGCAGAGGCTATCGGGAGAGTAACAACCAATATTCTGACCCTCATCACTCGGGAACAGAATGAAGCCCTCATGACCCCCATAATCCAAGCTGAAGTGGACCAGGCCATACAGGAGATACCCGTGGGAAAAGCACCTAGTCCGAATGGATTCACCACGGATTTATTCCATGCCTGTTGGCCCATGCTAAAGGAAGAGGTCTAGCAGCTGGTGGAGGAATCACGCAGCTTTGGAAAAGTCCTCCTAGCCCTTAATGCCACCTTTCTCGCCCTGATACCCAAGGAGGAGAGAATCACCAATCCAAAAAATTTCAGACCCATAGCACTCTGCAATGTCATTTAAAAAATTATCTCCAAAGTTATAACTCTCAGACTCAAGCCAATCCTCCCCTTCATCATCTCAAAGGAGCAGTGGGGCTATGTAGAAGGAAGACAAATAATGGACAGCGTCATTCTAGTCCATGAGGTTATTCACTCACTCAAAAGAACACAAACACCAAGTATGCTTATCAAACTTGATCTTTCTAAAGCCTTTAACAATTTAAGCTGGAAATACGTAAGAGCAACTCTAGTGGCCTTTGGTTTCAGTGCCAACTGGATTGACTGGATCATGGATCTCATCACCTCCACCTTCTTCTCCATCCTAGTCAATGGTTCCCCCTCCCAACCTTTCTCCCCCTCGCGAGGACTAAGACAAGGGGATCCACTTTCCCGTTTTCTCTTTGTAATAATGGCAGAAGGCCTGGGTCGTTACATAAAAACCTCCATAGGAAATGGCTCTTTGCAAGGCCTCCCCCTCCATGGACTCCAACCCACGGCCTCACACAACCAATTCATTGACAACACCATGCTCATGAGCACCCCCATGGTACAATAAACCAGAAAACTCAGCTCCATCCTCTCCGACTTCAGTAATGCCACTGGCACCTCCTTCAAACTAACAAAGTCACAACTGTTCTTCTTCAACACACCCTAGGTTGTCCAGCAGTACCTCTCCCAGCTCCTCTCCATTCTGATTTTCACCCTACCAACTCAATACTTGGGCCTTCCCTTGTCGGACTCGGCAACCCACAACCTCTCCTGGGACTCACTCCTACTCTCCATCTCCAACAAACTCAGCAGCTGGACCTTTCACTCTCTCAACCTCCCAGCCAGAATCACCCTCCTCAAATTCGTCCTTCAAGCCATACTGGCCTATCTTTTCTCTGCTCTAGCAGCCCCACAATCTGTCATAAAAAAAATCAGAAATTTGCAGAGGAACTTTCTCTGGCATGACCACAATTCAGACAAAAAATGGGCTCTTGTCAGTTGGGACAAAGTCTGCAAACCCAAAGCCCTAGGATGCCTTGGTCTAAGGGACCATGGAAAACTCAACAACACAATGGGGGCAAAGATTTGGTGGAGATGGATAAAAACTCCAACAAAAATATGGGCTCATCTTTAGAACTACAAGTATGCACCAGACATCCAGCATTCACACTGGATCCGAATGTAGGACAGAATTCAAGGCTCCAACATCTGGAATGCGGCCTGAAGAAACCGTCCCCTCATCTAGTAGCACGCCTTCTAGGAAGTTCATAATGGTGAAACCGCTAGGTTCTGGAATGACTCTTGGCAACAGATGCCACCCCTCCAATCTAATGAAAATATGCTACACTACGAAAATCAGATACCCAATTTAATCACTTCCAAAGTAGCAGATATGTGGGTTTCCAACCCTCACAACCGCTCCTGGAGAACCCAGAAATCCACTCACCAAGACCTACATGTGGCAGAGGAATACAACTTACAGAACTGGGCTCATGTAACCTCAACAAGAAGAATTCAAGCGAGCAATGGCTCTGACATTCTTCATTGGGGGCACTCGCCCAACGACAACTTCACTCTTAAGGAAGGACATGCTCTGCAGGATGGATTTCAATACATGCCAAAGGATCCTATATGGACTGTCGTCTGGAAGTCCAAATTCTGGCCAAAAGTCTCAACCTTTCTCTGGCTCGTTATTCAAAACAAGATCCTAACATGGGATAATCTTTAGATAAGAGGCTTCATAGGACCTTCTATTTTCCACCTCTATAATCAACATGAAGAGAACATGGAACACCTCTTAAACAACTGCACCATCAACGTTTTCATATGGGACCGTGCCACTCAACTCCTAAGAAGAACTTAGAGAGATCAAGGTAGCATCATTAACACAATAAGAAATTGGGGAACATGACCTTACAAAAGCCAATTGCTAAACAGACTCTGGCAGCTACTACCAAGCTTCATAGTGTGGAAACTCTGGAAAGAAAGAAACAAGAGAGTCTTTCACTCACTACCCTCCACCCTGGAAACCATCTAGTCCACCATCCACTCAAACCTTCAAGAAACTCTTCAGCTTCACCCTTGGACCAAAGATGATAGACCAACTGACCCTGCAGAACTATTGATCCTTAACTCTTGGGGCCTCATGCTTCCCTCAACCCTCTCTCTGCCCACCCCTTCCCCCCATTCCACCTTGGGGATCATCCCCTCTATTTGGTCCCCTCCCCCCTCTCACTTCCACAAAGTTAACTTTGACGGAGCTTCGAAAGGCAACCCAGGCCCCTCCGGTGCGGGGGCAGTCATCAGGGATTATTTTGGCATAATACAGAGTATGACTGTTGAAAATTTGGGATATGATACCAACAAATCTGAAAATATATGGGGCATGATCAGGGGAATACAACTGGCCCTAGACCATGATCTCACTTATCTCATCATCGAGGGAGATTCAAAAGTCATAATTGAGCTAGCTTCCAAAATCATCAATGGAAGAAACCCGGAAAAGATCACCCCAAGTTGGTGCCTGCTTGGCCCTCTACATTACCTCCAATCTCTACTCCATCCCTCTCTCACTCTCATCACCTCTCATGTGAGAAGGGACGCAAACAGAGTGGCCGATAGACTAGCAAACAAAGGGGTGGACATATCTCAACAAATCACCCTCCTGAACACCAGAAGGCCCCAAAGCTCAGCACTATGGACCCACTGCCAAGAGTTGGCCAGAAGGGACCACCCACACCTGAATGGGGTGACACGAGGTGATAGTGAGAGGACACCTAGGCGGGACATCTGGTGAAGGAATTAACTGCCCTAGGCCGCTACCCCCAAGGATATAACTCCCCATGTAGGGAATTTTTAAATCATTCACCTTAATGCACCTAGGCAAGCACCCAGATGCGCGTTCCAACCAGTTTGCAAGTACCAAAATCTTGAACCAGTCCTGTCAGCCTTCAATGGCAATGGGATAGGTTTCAATTTCCCTCAACGACGTTAAAATCATCCATGGCGCGCTCATTCTCTTTCTCTCTGCTAGTTATCACTCCAACACTGTGTCTATCGACCCTCCTGACTTATGCTTTTGCTCTCTGCGTGTTCTCTGTGTCTACCTAGACCACCATTTCCCTTTCACCACCCCTGTTCTTTTCTCCACCATGCCACGAGAAAGAGGCAAACCTAGACGAGCAAGCAAAAATAAAAATGACTACACCCGTGACAAGAGACTCACTGCCTCCCAATGAGCTCGAATTTCTCACTTCAGTCGTCCCTGCACTCACACCAGTAGCGCTCAGTCCACCATGCGCACCCCACAAATCGTGGCCTCCTTGTGCACTCCTAAGGAGGATACCTCATCCCCCACCATGCATTCTCAATCATCGCCTCTTCTCTTAACGACCACCAGTACACGAAAATAGATTCTTTCAAGCCTCAACTTGGATAAAGGGGAGGCTCCACCTCCTCTTCAGCATGCGGAGCCACCCTCTTCTTCTCAGCCAAGCCCAAGCCTGGAGCTTAAGAAAGAGTCTCCCTCCGCCTTCGTCCCCGACTCTCAACCCCACCGGTGGGAAGGTGGTTGTATTGTAGAGGAGGAGATTCCTCCAAGTTGGCAAGTATCAGAAGATGGAGAGAGCATACACTATTTTTCCAAGGAGCACTCTGTACTCCTTTTTGATATCAGGCAATGGCAGGACGAGCAGGCGCAAGGACAACTAATCATCAACTAGCGCTTGGATTTTCTTTTTGAGGCCTTCTCAGATGCCCCAAGGTCTGCAAGTTGCCCCACCTGCAAGCATAAGTATGTCCCGGCCTTCACTTCTAATGGACGTCTAGGTTCTCCTTTGGTTTAAAGCGGCCCACCCCAGACTCTATTTTTTGTCAGTTACAATTTCCAATTTTCTTTACAGTTGTATAGCTAGCATAGTAATGGTGGCTCTGCGTAAAGCCTGCCCTAGGTTAGCTAGTTGGAACGAAGTTCCAGTAGAAACTTTCAGTATTTTTGTAAATTTTGCAAACAATTCCACAACCATGATAGAATTATCATCGCTTGGAGCCACATGTCATGGTTTCCCTTCTATGGCAGGACAGGTGGCTGCCAAACGACTTACAGCTGTAAATTGGTTGATATAATACAAGGATCCACTTTTTATTTAAAATAAATAAATATTATGTAATGTTAATAATTGATATTTGTCTTTTCAACCATTCTTCTAGATTTTAAACAAAAATGTTATAAAAATATTAAAAAAAAAATCCAACAAAAACACTTTATCAAATAAAAGGTATATAAAATGGTATCTTAGAGAATTTTGTTTCGAAAAAATCTGTGCTTTATCTTTATTTATTTTTCAAAAAACATATGTTCTAGATTTATTTTATTGATTTTCATATTTAAATTGATTTATCAAATGTATACTATTAATAAATTAAATTGAAAAAATTAAAATTAAAATTAAAAACTAGAAATAAATAATAATAATAATAATAATCTATTTTTAAAGTCACGGTCAAGTCAGCACACCAAATTGGTGTATGAGACCCTTTTGTTTGTGGGACAAGGGACCCTGATTGGTAAAGTCTACAAAGGTATACATACCCTACCCCCCTCTGGATTTGAACCTGTAACCTCTTAAGAGGAAACACATGTTCTTAACCATTAAGCCTACAATAATTATAAAAATTTACAATAATGATAAATTGATATTAATCTTAAATTTTTTAAATACAACAAAATTGTGTTTTTATTTTCTTATAATACTTAATAAATTTAATATTAATTTTTTTAAATACAATAAAATTGTGATTTTATTTTATTTTTTTAAGAAATTTCAAATTGAGATAAATCAGAAATGATGTGTATTTTAACACTTCAAATTTAAATTAAGTTAAATTAACCATTTGCACAATCAGAATAACTTACAATTACTAACTCCTCCTTATGCTCACAAAATATTAAGGTTTCCTTGTGCTCACAATGGGGTTTCAAAGACTAAGGTTTCCTTGTGCCCATAATGAGGTTTGAGGAAAAGATTGTACCATTTTTTTTTACTTATGAATGAAGATATTCATTCCATAGGTTTCAGGAAAGGATTGTACCATTTTCTTTACTTATGAATGAAGATGTTCATTCCATAAGTTTGAGGAAAATATTTACCATTTTCTTTACTTATTAATGAAGATATTTATACAAAACTTTCATTTCCATATTTTATATGGAATATAATTTACTTATGAATGAAGATATATTTATTTAGATAATTTTGAGTTTTAAATTTAATGAAAGTATTTTAAACTTTATTGTATATGAAATGTAAGTATTTTATTAACTTTCATTTAAATTAATATGAATTCTTATATATATTATTAGATTAAATTAATATGATTTTTTAGTTTTTTTAAGTTAATAATAATAATGATTATTATATATTTTATTGTATAATGAATATAAGTCTTAATATTTTATTTTATTTTAAGAGGATTAAAATATTTTATTAAGATTCACTTAAATTAATATGAGTTGTTATATATTATAATATTTTCTAGCAAATAATAATAATAATTATATATAGAAAATCATATTACCTAGTATCGAAATTCACATATAAACATAGTATTTGTTGTCACCTGGGTTACCGTAAGAGGAAATCAACTTGACACAGTTCATGTTCACTCTTCTGAGTATCTCAAAATGCCAGAAAATAATACAATAGAGAATTAAAAAAATCATATCCAATGCCAACCAAATTTCCCATCAAAACATCTATCCTATTGAACACTAAAACATTGAAACTGGAAATGAAATGATGTCAGTGGTCGAAGCCATCAACAAGCACTAGATGAAACATGTTTATTCAGTGAAGAGGATTGGTCGTTCATCGACAAAGGAACTGGGACATGCAGTAGAATGCCATCTTGGGTCAATAATTTAGATGGTGGACGCTTGAGAGCCTCAATGGCATGCAATGCTACCAACCATGAGATGTGTTGGTTCATCATCTCCATACCAAATTTCATGTCTTCCATTTCGCGTCGGAAAGAACCAGGCCTACTGCCTTCACCATTATCTGCATAATTGGCATCCACCCATTCAACTTGACAACCCCAAATCTTGATGGTCACTCTTGCCAATTTAGAGCATGGTGTTCCCAACCAAAGTGGGAAGGGGAGAAATCAAGTCGCTCTCCTCAGAAATAGACAACGTTGAGGATCTCTGTTGACGAACCATTCTCCCTCCTGAATTGCTTCCCTGCGTGAACGCCCATGGACCCTGCGAATATATTAGATTTTTTCCTGGCCAATAATAATAATAAGTATTTTATACGTTATTGTATATTGAATATAGTTTTAATTTTTTACTTTATTTTAAAAGGGTTAAAGTATTTTATTAAGATTCACTTAAATTAATATGAGTTGTCATATATCATAGTTATTTTATAGCAAATATATATATATATATATATATATATATATATATATATATATATATATATATATATATATATATATATATATTATATTACCTAGTATCAAAATTCACATATAAACAGAGTATTTGTTGCCATCTAGGTTATCGTAAGAGCAAATAAACTTGGCATAGTTCATGTTCACTCTTGTGAGTATCTCAAAATTCCAAAAAATAATACAATGGATAATTAAAAAAGTCATATCCAGTGTCAAACAAATTTCCCATCAAAACATCTATCCTACTGAACATTGTTGATGCCCAAAAGCGCAACATGAAATCCCTGCCTGCAAATGGCTTGCAGTGCATTATTGCTTATATATATTTATTATTAATACTAAATAGGTGGGACCCCTTTAGAACAATAATAAGGAAGAGAAATGGTTCCTCTTGTTAAGATCTTCAAGATGCGCTCATGATTACCTTACAATAAGAATTTCACGGTTTTAAAATGAAAAGAAAAGATCCTAACTTGGCTCTATTTGCAATTAATGGATGTTGGGTGTGTTAGCAATTTGATTTTAAGGGAAAGGAATGTTTATTTCATTAGACATTTTACTCTTGCTACACCTAGATTTTGACATGTTATCCAAATACTAAGTGCAAGCTACATGCAAACTTATGGTATATTTGGGCAATCAATTGTTATGTGGTATGGTAATCCTCCATTAGCAAGAAATGTGGATCATGTTTATTTTGATGCTAAGTATATGATGGGAATATAATAGATTGGATATATATATCAACCTTGAGCTTGATTCTTGATTTTGGAGATTTATGTGGCAAATAGATAAAGTATGGTTGACATATGTGTTATAACCCTAATTTGCACCAGACATGCTTACCTGGCATCGGGCCATCTCAGATTCCTTCTTTGCCAAAACACTGCCTAACAACTCTTCTTAAAAACCCTTTTTATAAAGGCTCACGTGCCATGCTACATTACTGCACGTGTGTACACGCTAGCTGACCCAAGACAGCCCGCGTGTACCTACAAAAGAACGAAAAAAGGAAAGTTGTTGACGAAACACACAACTTTGGGTAAGTTAACTAAACTTTTCGGCCATGCATGGCTGGAAGTTTGACTAAATACCTAGTTTCTTCATGCCTATAAAAGAAGGGTTAGAGGTTCCATTTGGAAGAGGAGAATCATAGTAAAGAAACTATACCCGATTGTGCATTCCCTTTGTCCCAACCTTTAGCCATCCTTGTGTAAAGAGAAGTATAGAGCAAAGAAGTTGGAGGACAGTTGAAGAGGAGCCTAGGACCAAGTTCATGGCGCAGTAGCCGGCTTCATCATTGTAAGTTGATTCAGTGAAGTTAATAATAAAGAGGTACTTTTTCCGTCCCACCATATGAGGTTTTCATGGTTTATTGCATATATGTTGATTAAATCTCTAATCCATTAATCTATAGATCAAATGCATGTGGAGTTCTTTGTTTGTCTTGTGTGAATGAAGGTTAGCCTTGGGAGGAGAGTTGCAGTCAAAGAGCGACCAAGTGTGAAGAAGGATCGATATCAAATGCCTGAAATAAGGTATGCTCACTTGATCTTCTTAACTACGTATTTTCTTAAGAATAATGGGGATTAAGTCTGGGATGACGGTAGAAAGTAGGAATAGGAATCTTTAGGTCTTTTTTGCATGCATGATAAAACCCTAAGTGCTAGTCCGTAAAGGGATTTACCACTCACAACAGAATTGAGGACCATACTGGGGAACTCTAGGGTTTTTGGGAATATTTTTTGGGTATTTTTAAAAGCTGGTTACATTCCTTGTTTTTAAAGTTTCTGCAAAAAGTCTGAGCTAACAGAGATTCTGGTCTTCCATACTAGTTATCTCTGTTTCTTTGCTTGACTGCATTTTTCTTTTCCGAGACCCACAGAGGTACACACGACCTGTATAAGGTTTGCACATGTGTACCCGTGCCCTACCTTCTCACAACCCACGTGTGCATGCTAGCTGAGGAAGTGTCAGTCGCGTGTATGGTTCTAGAACATTTCTTTTACAGAGGCAGTCATCCTCTCCCCTATCAGAAATAGTCCTTCTCAGGGGTTTTCTGGAACTCTTTCTAGTCTTTGTTGTTTGCATTCTATAGCTTAGGTTTCACCTCAGATTGGTTTGTTCTATGAAGTTTTCCTTGAATTGTTTTCTTTTTTTGTTAAAGTAAGTGTTTGAGTCTTCAAGATATCCTAGTTCTCAGTACCAGTGGTCTCTGCCTGGGATGGATTGCTTGGATTTTCATTTGTCTCAGAGTTTCATAGATACATGCAGCCTGTATAAGGTCATCATGCGTGTACACACGCTCTGACTTTACATAGCTCGCGTGCACATGCTTGTTGTTGAACTATCAATAGTGTGCTTGTGGAGAATTTGTTTGATGAAGGTGAGGCAATCATCCTTTTCTTTGACAAGAGTTATACCTCTCAGGTTTTTGGGTCTCTGTCATAACGATCAGTAACTTAGGTTTGATCATAGAAATAACTTTCTTTTTCATTAAGAAGTTTTCCTCAAAATTTTCTTTTATAGGGTTTTTAGACAAGTGTGAGAGTCCAATTTTAATTTTCTTGTGTGTGATTTTTAAAATGACTCTTTGCAATCTGCGCTTAGGACAAAAGTTTTCTTGGTTTTGACTTGTTGATATTTTTCCTTTTTGCTTTGTGAGCATTCAAATAAAAAAAAAAAACTTGTATTTCTTTGTTTGGTTAAAAAGTGTTGTTTTTCATTAGAAACCAGGGAAAAGTCTTTGCTTTCATAAGTTCTTGACGATTTACTTAGATCATAAGTAGCTCGTAGTCGAGTGAAATCCTACTTTGAGTTTGTTGTTCAAAGATCTTAGAAAATTTTTAAGTTTGAAAAGTTGTTTAAGATTTGAGTTAAGTGAAGGTATTTTATTTCTAGCTTTTTGTTTCTTTTGCTTTCGTCTTTCAAACATCATTAGTTTCACTTTCATAACCTTTGACTTAAGAAAAGCCATAAAAATTAACGCTAAATCTAAAATTCATTAGACTTTTTATGTTTGTAGGGTCAACCAACTAGTTTAGGGTTAGGGCATTGAATTAGGTTGGAGAGGAAACTCTTCACGGCCATTAAAATCAAACATTGGAGTCTGAGTTAGGGAGTGTCAAAGTCCAGTATCATGAAGGTTATCTGGGGCCCCCCTCTAACACAAGGGCTAAACACAAAGTTGCATGTGGAAAGGTAGCAGAGATAACCCTTAAAAAGCTGGACCAATCATAGTGGAGAACACATATAGAGGGCTTGTCTTGGGATTCCATCAATTGCATTTTCCACGGAGCTTCGAGGGTCTCGAATCCATTTGAGGTCCTCAATTGTCTTCCAGACCACTTTCCTTCAATACCCTTGATAGGTTTTGGACTCGATACCCTGCTCATTGTGGTCTACCCGACTTTCGACTGTACCCGCCTAGTGATTGTTTGCGCGCTGGAAACCTAGTTGCCTATCTTTTTAGAGACATACATAGGTGACTGCAGGGGTATACCACGATACCTAGGATAGAAATTGGGCCACACTTTGCAGAGTATACCCGGAGGGTGCTTCCTTGTTCAAGTTGCACTTGCACCGGTAAGTTTCTCTAGTGTTGGTTGTTGTAATTGTTCTTCCAATTAGTTTAGTGTTTGCTTGTTTTATCTTGGAGGGACTTTTTTTAGTGTGTGTTGTTTCTTGAATGAATAGAAATCCCTAGGTGTCTTTGATCTTCTCACACAGTGGAGGATCACGAGCTCCACCAGTCACGAAGGATTCTGGGCTTATCACCAGTTACACTGAAGCCACCTCCGCCACCACTAAGGAAAAAGCTAGACCAACAAGGGTCTTTTGAAGCGACCGGGTCACAAGAAATTGTACCTGACCAACATCCGGAGGAAACGACCATTTTCGACTTTAGAGAAAAATCTCTTGGTCGATATGAAACTCCAACCACTAATATTTCGGCACCCATCATCGTACCGATTCACCCTTACGAGTGCCAGATAATGTCGCACGTAGCAATGGAAACAAATGATGTCACTCCTTTTGAGAATTCTTCAATTCCCACTACAGTTGTCACCACAGGAGATTTTCCACCTCCTAACCCACCATCACCGGTCTGAGCCACCATGTTCTCGATGGCCTCTACCTCGCACAGTGGTCTGATCCTGTCTATGGTGGTGGCCACAACCCCTTTCACACCGAGTGAGACAGGTCCTATGTTCTCATACAGGATTCCTAGCTCAGATACAAGTCCTATACTTTCCTACTCCACTTCACACACTTTAGGTCTGGGGGCAGGGAGCTCTAACGCTCCTCTGCAAGGCCACATGGGGGGCACTTCAGCTCCTTTTAATGATTTCCCTTATGGGGGAGATCATATACCTCCTTCGTCCCCTTCACTTGGTGGCACCCACTAGCAGTCCGTTGGGCCACCTACACACCATAGTTTATTTGGAGCAGGGAGTCAAGGACCACTTTCACATAATATGCCAGTAAGTTCGACACCATTTTCTTTGTTCGGTGCATTTGGTAACAACGCTTTCTCGTCAGCTGCTTTCCCGACTGGGGCCAATCTCGGTTACGGACAACCTATTCCTATGTAGGGTACTATTCCTACACAGGGGGCAAACCCAGGAACTTCTTTCGCATCAGGGCCTTGGAATTATTGGAAGGGATCAGTTCCCTCGTCAAGAATGTCGATCTGGGGCAATTCTTTTCACAACCAATGGAACCCCAGACAAGGTATTATGCCTATCCCCATGGGATCGACATGGGCCAACCCTTCCCAAAGTCCTTCGAATGTAATGCACGCCCAAACGTCTACGTCCTATTTTGGGAATCAGTCGATGATGTCTCCTCACACGCAGAATCCGTACGCTAGTCATGGCCATGGATTTTACCAGAACCCAGGCTAGTAGCCGAATTTTTTCTGGCAACCTGGTGCCAGTCAAACTCCAGGTCCCTTTTTCCATGGTTATCACCAACAACCCAAACTACCTTTCCTGGAAACCTTGGATTTTCCATACTTGACGAGGTTGTTGAATGACCCTATCTGTCACGATCCGCGTTGGCCCCCTATGCCGATGAAGTTGCCTTCGGACATACCAAAGTTTGAAGCCAAGCCTAACGAAGATCCAGGAGATCATGTGACCACCTTCCATATTTGGTGTTCGTCTAACTCGTTGAAAGATGACTCCGTATAGTTGCGATTGTTTCAACGTACTCTCATTGGGAGTGTCGCAAAATGGTACATTGAGCTCGACCGCTCAAGATGCTCTTCCTTCGGTGAATTGGCAATGGATTACCTAAACCATTTCCAATTACCTGTGAGATACGACACTGACACATAATTGCTGGCCAATTTCGCACAGACAAGAGAGGAACATATCTCTGATCACATCCGAGAATGGAGACGCCGAAAGAGTTTAATTAAGGTGTCAGTCCCACCAACATTCCTGCTCTAGTGGTTCCTTAAGTCTTTGGTCCCACAGTTATTCAAAGACGTCACGATGTCAGGAGTGTTTTCCGAAGAATACGCCATCATGAGAGCTCAACAACTTGAGCTAATCTATTCTCAGTCTGGTTTATTATACGAGATCTTGCCAGATGTGCCACACTCAATACTTGATCAAACCAGATAGAGAGTTGGACCACATGCCGATGGTATTGTTGGTTTAGCACAAACAAAGCCCGTTGAGTAAATGACGAAGCAATTGCAGCAATTGTCTATACAACACACAGCGGCCAACCAAACTACTGTTTTGGCTGCTCCCCCTGCCCAAACATCGGATGTACACACAATGCAATTGACAAATACAAATGCCACCCAGCAGCCTAAAGGAAATAAAAAAAAAACATAAGAAGGGTAAGAGGGATAAGAAACCCACTAATAATGTTTGCGGGGGCACCACTGAGAAATGGAAGGCGAGGTATCCATGCAACCTGTGCACGGAAGACCACCCAACCCACCAATGTCCTTGGCTTGTAGAGGCCCAAAATTTTGTGACACAGCAATAGCCTGCCGTGTTAACCAATCCATTTCAACATGGGCAACACCTAACCCAAGCCTCTACAAGCGTGAAAGGGGGCAGTCAAGGACCCTCTCCATCTTCGAACAATCTCGCATCCACGAATGTGTATATGATGAAGGGTGATGCTTTTATATAGACTAGAGTGCATGACTATAGTAAACCAAGCACTTATGAGAAGGGCAAAGAAGCCAAACTCCTATCTCTTCCTTTCCAGATCAAGAATACTTTTGGTGAAACAATGACACGCATCCCAAAAGGCACATTCAAAAAAGATTCTCACAACCCAAACGCAAGGGCCACCCAGAACTATTTTGTGGTGGAGGATTTGTCTCAAACCCCTTATGCGATGTCTGCTTTGGAGGTCCTCCAAAGCTACCCTTCCCAAGGGAAATCTTTGTTAACCACTTTAGGATCTATCGAGACTTGTAATTCAGGTACCATCATGCTGGATACAACCGACTTAAAACCTCATCTGCCTTACCACGTAGCATTTCAGATAGTAGTGTCTCACCCCATGAAAAATTTTACTTGGAATATTTTTCACACGGTGGTTGATGAGGGCGCCTTGACGTGCATTATGTCATTGGCATGTTGGAAGGCCATTGGCCAGCCCGTTTTATCTCCATCACCTACTCTTCTCACTACTTTCGACGGTCGTTCGTTCCGACCACATGGTATCATTCCCTCTTTCCTCCTGTTGTTAAGAGGGAAGACCATGTGCATCGAGGTAGAAGTAGTCGACGCATCCCTCGACTACAATCTCTTGTTAGGAAGGAGTTGGACTTACGCCATGCAAGCAGTGGTTACTACATTTTTCCGGGTCTTGTTGTTTCCACACGAGGACTAGATTGTGACCGTTGACCAATTGTCTTTCTCCAGACCTAACCCTTCATTGGGGGTATCCGTGGTCCCGATGATTGATAATCCCCAACCAGACGTAGTCAATGTAGGGGTTCGTTTGTGCCCATCTTTGATGGGTACCTTCGATTACTCGCCCCCTCAAGGCGATGTCAAGTTCATATCTGACCACCATAAGGTTGAGATTTTCCAAGTTTCGTTGTTGCGCACGACTTACTTCGACGATCTGTGGATACTTCCTTCCCCATCAACCATGATGGAAGGGATAGGGCACCTGGGCATGTCCATTCCCTTGTCCACAGCTGAAGTAGCTTACTCTTTAGTCCATCAAGCTTCGGCCGACATAGATACAACTCCTGCACAAGAGTTAGATCCGCCTCTAGAGCCTATTTGGGCTCAAGGTTCTCTCGCTAACACTGATTCGTTAAACTTAGTATTGCCCTCCGAAGAAGCAGTAATTGAAGCAATGACTAGTCCAGACAAACCCTGGGACGATCTCCATCACAAATCATACCTCCTCCCAGAGTTAAGAAAAATTGTAGTCAGAGAATTCACCTTGACTATGACTGGAGATAGGTCTTGTCCTATTAATCCCTTAGCTACGCATGAGTTTTATACCGAGGGTAATATGGCAACCATCGTTGAAACCATACCGATCAATATCTCCAGAACCCCTAGCATCATGGAGAATGGTTTCATCAGAGCTGACTGCTCCCCCGGAGAGATTCAAATCTACACAGATCTATTTAAATAATTCCGCGACATTTTTTCTTGGTCTTACGAGGAAATGCCAGACATCAATCCAAAAATAGTCGAACATGAAATCACAACTTATCCAGATGCCAAGCCTATTCAGCTAAAGCTTCGTCCAATTATTCCCAGGAAAGCAGTAGCCATTAAGGTTGAAGTTGAGAAACTGCTAAAAGCCAGTTTTATCTATCCTATCCATTTGACCCAATAGGTGTCAAATCCTGTGCCGGTCAATAAGAAATAGGAATTTGAAATGAAATACCTTGGCCTAATGCATTATTTCTTAGGTCCTAAGGTATGGCAGAGTCCAGAGAGGATCTTCCTTAACCAAGGGAAGTACACGATCGAGATCTTAAAGAGATTTGACATGCTGGAATGCAAACCCATGAATACACCCGTGGAAGAAAAGTTGAAGATGTTGGTCGATACTTCATCAGATTTGATTGATGCCACATTGTACAGACAGATTATTGGATCACTGATGTACATGACGAACACTAGACCAGACATTTGTTTTGTCGTGAACACCTTGATTCAGTTTCTGGTAGAGCCCAGACGTGTTCACCTAGTGGCTGCAAAACATGTGATGAGGTACCTTAAAGGTACGATAGATTATGGTCTCAGTTATGACAGAGATCATAATTTCACATTGAGTGGATACACTGATTCAGATTGGGAAGGAAGCATTATTGATAGAAAAATCACTTTCGGATGTTTTTTTAGTTTGGGATTAGCCATGATTTCATGGCAGAGTAGGAAGCAATCCAGTATTGCTCTCAGCACAGCGGAAGCAAAGTACATTGCCGCATGTTCTGCTAGCTATGAAGCTATATGGCTTTGAAAGTTGTTGACCGATCTATTTGACCTAGAGATGGAAGCAACCACGATTCTATGTGACAACGAGAGATGCATAAAGATGACAGAGAATCTTGTATTCCATGACAGGTCGAAGCACATAGAGATTCACTATCATTACATCCGTGACATGGTGCAGAGAGGAGCCTTGAAGCTCTTGAATGTTAGCACGAATGAATAGGATGTTGATGTGTTGACCAAACCTCTATCTCGTGTAATGTTTGAACACTTTCAAGATAAGCTTGGTATAGTCCGAAAGAACCCGACCTGAAAGGGGGAGTATATATGATTCCTTGCTTCTGACCTCACTGTTAGATGTAAAGTAAGATGATTCCTTGCTTCTGACCTCGCTGTTAGACGTAAAGAAATATGATATGTGTGTTCCTTTATTCTGACCTCGTTGTTAGACATAAAGCAAGATGATTCCTTGCTTCTGACCTCACTGTTAGACGTAAAGCAAGATGATATGTGTGTTCCTTGCTTCTGACCTCGTTGTTAGACATAAAGCAAGATGATATGTGTGTTCCTTGCTTCTGACCTCGCTAATAGACGTAAAGCAAGATGATTCCTTGCTTCTGACCTCGTTATTAGACGTAAAGAAAGATGGTGTGATGTGTTCCTTGCTTCTGACCTTGCTGTTAGACGTAAAGCAAGATGATTCATTGCTTATGACCTAGTTGTTAGACGTAAAGAAAGATGATGTGTTCCTTGCTTCTGACCTAGTTTTTAGATGTAAATCAAGATGATGTGTCCCTTACTTCTGACCAAGTTGTTAGACGTAAAGCAATATGATGTATACCTTTCTTCTGACCTAGTTGTTAGACATAAAGAAAGATGATGTGTTCCTTGCTTCTGACCTAGTTGTTAGACGTAAAGCAAGATGATGTGTCCCTTGCTTCTGATCCAGTTTTGAGATGTAAAGAAAGATGATGTATACCTTGCTTCTGACCTAGTTGTTAGATGTAAAGGAAGATGTGACTTGCATTGAGCTACCAACTTAACAGCTGTGACATAGAGCCAGTCTAGTACTGTGATGGGCCAACCTAGTGCTGTGATGAGGTATCATTTTTATACTGATACATATTGATGCATATGATGATGGCATTCCTTTGAGAATGATGATGTTGTCTGTTGTACCTAAGTTTATGTTTTAAGGCTATAAAACATACCATCAAGGCATCCGAAAAAGGTTTTTATAAGAAGACTTTAAAATAAAGAAACAAAAAAAGGCTAGATCAGATTCAGTTTCTCAACTGTCTCTGTCTTGCTTCCCGTTTCTCTTGGATGCATAATAGTATTAAATAAGTTTAGGGCAATGTTGGTTTGATCTTGAAGACCAGGTTCTTCGTTTGGTTGTCTACCACTAGGGACTATCATGGGTGATAGGGTTTTAAAGGTTTTGTAAATGGGTTTTTTATCAATTGGTTACTTCAGACTTTCATAGAAGATATTAATAAAAATAACTTTGAAATCTAAAACAGTAATGTAAAAACACAATCAAGGTCGTTTCCTGGTTTTGTAACAATTTTGAAATTGTAAAAAATGAAACACAAAACAGAGAAATATAAGGCTTTTATCTAGAAAGAATCTTATATTTCAATTAAAAAGATGAAAGAAAAACAAGATTTCTAACATAATTAAATATTAAGGAACAAAAGGTTTACAGGTCTTAAAATTACAAAAGTAATTTCAGAGGAAAGACTGTAATACATTCAACATCCAAACCAATCTGAAACAATAGACAACAATGTATATAAATTCAAATTGATTTACTCGTTAGAAACACACATTAAGAGGAAGATTTAACAAAGCATGATAAACAGGGGAAGAAACATAGTCACAAAATTGCAGGATCCAGAATCTTGTTTACAGTTTATATTCCGATGAACTTCAAAGATGATATTACAAAAATTGGCCTTCTCCAAAATTTCTGAAGCCTTGTTTCAGCCTTTTGAAACTATATTTATACCTTTCTATCAAAGTTTTTCGTTGGTAACTAACCAACTTCCTAGTATTACGGTTACATAGATTAATATCAACCGTTTACAATTTCTTTCAAAATTCTAAAAAAATAAAAATATTTACAAAATTTTAAATTTGCGTTGATGAACTTTCTTTATCTGCTTCAACGCATTGACCATATTTCCCTAAAAAGTTTACCAAGATCTTAGGAGCCTCATGTACTTCATTTGCTTCAAAAGAGAAATAACTTCTTTGTAAACCTGGCAACTGGCTTGCTATTGTTTTCTCTGTGAATTTAACCTTTTCCAACTTTGAACTTGAAGCTACCATCCACTTATCTATTTCTGCAATGTTGACAATTTTAATATTTGAGATTTTTGCCTTCTTTTCTTCGAGTTCTTCTTTTGATTTCAGTTGATACCTGGTAATGTTAACTTCACCTAATAACTCGGAAAAACCATCTGTCCCGATATTTACTGAATCTTTTTCAATAAGATTGAAGATCCTTTGACAATCTTCATTAATTCCTTTTGTAATTCTTTTATATTCTGCCAATTTTGTATCCCAAACTTTTATCATTATATCTCATTTTACTTGTTCCGAAAGGGGTAATTTCTGGCTTTTCCCAATTTCTTCTTTTTGTAAAGAAGTTATTACCTTTTGAAAAGAATTCCTTGCTTCTTTAGCTTCTCTTTCTTTCTGAACTACCTTTTCCATAGACCTATTTGACTCATGAAAATAATTCTGGATGATTTCCAGATTGCAAAATATTTTATGTTGTTCTTCTTCTATGTTTGCATGTATCTATGATGCTTTAGTCTTGAAATGTTCCATTTCAATTACTTGATTAGTAATTGAAATAATTTTATCTTGCAGAGCTTTATTTTCATCGCCCAACTTTTGCACTTGTTCTTGAGTAACCTGTATCATGTGTTTTGCTTCATCCAAGTTTTCATTCAACTTCTGGATTTCTTGTATGTCTTTGAGTCTAGCTTGTTCTAGACCCTTTTGTATCTCCCAACCAATAATTCTTTCATTTTCTTTTAATCTGTCCTACAACTGCATTATTTCTTGATATTTTTGCTCCAGCATAGTTGTTAGATTCCCTACATAATACATATTGGTTGATGCTATAGCACCCATGGTTCCTGCTAACTCTATAGCGAATTCTCCTTCATTGAGTTTCTTCCCATCAATGATAATTTTATGTTTTTTGATCATTCTTTCTCCTACAAGGTGAATTTCCTGTTTCAAGACAGCTCTTCGTTTTTTACTGAAAAGAAATCAGATGAAGGGATTTCATCTCTGGTGATTGGCTCTAAGTCACTTACATATAGAACTCCTTCATGAGGGTTTCCGAAAGTAGACTGTAGTGGGGTCAATGTTGTAATAGGACTGCCAAGCTCCTTTGAAGTTGTTCCTCCAACATTTTCTGGAATATCATCGAGAACTATTGTACTTGTTTCTATTCCTTTTCCCTTTTCTGTCTCTAGTCCTTTGGTCTGAGAACCCTCTGTATTCTGAGGAGGTATTTCAGGATCTTTCAACTTATCTTTGTCACTTGACTTATCGTGAATAATGGTTTCAAACCCTGGAGGAATCGTTTCTTGCTCTGGTAATGAAGTTGACATTTCACCTTGTAAAATCTTTGGCAGACACTTTAGCCTATGTCGTTGAAAAGATGCAAACCCCACCTGTGCTTCAGGTGACAAGGTTTGCACTCTGTTTTTCACTTCTTCATAAGACTTAGCATTTTTTAAAACATCATCATAAACTGAAATTTCATGTTCATATGCTTTTAAATTACATTATGTGAAATGCCGACTGATTATTAGGTAAGGGTCGTGTTTCCTGTGCTCTATGTTTGCTAATTTCACTTCGTCCATTGATTCGGTTTCTGCCTTAGAATGGCCTATGTTTAATAAAACGAATTTTCCGATATAAACAGGAAAAGATGGCCATGCTTTTTTCTGCTGAGCTTTTAATTCTAATCCAATACCACCATTGACTAGCTGGTAAGCCACTTCTCTGCATATCAACCTGTCTGGTAAAATTTTTGGGAGTGCGTGAGGCGGAATAGAACAACCATAAACCCTCACATAGGAAAAAATTTCCTCAATGAACCAGTCAGCAACTGACTTGAGGTTTTCTATGATGGTATTGGAAATACGAGGAGGTTCGCATCCAAAGAATATTTTGTGTAGAGGGATAATTACATAATGACAAACCTCATAAAAAACATTTTTTGCATTTTCTTCCTAGAGAGATGAATGGTACTTATGAACAGGCTATGTGCAAGAAACATTCCAACTCCAATTCATTAATGGGAAAGGAGTCATAAAACAAATGGCATCCATGATATAAGCTGACATATAAAAAGAAACTGGTTGTCCTTTTGACCTAGCTGCTTTGTAATTTATAACCTCTGATGTAAGGTTATCTGACAAAATTTTGTGCCAATTAAAACTGCGTCCCTTTGAAACTTCCTCTAAGAAAGGTGTCCAATCTGCATGAAAATGACAAGGATCCTTTTTCCCAAAAAGTCTACACAACATCATTGCTACATAAACCATATATTCGTTTAAGGCAGCTGTGGCATAAATTCCATGTAAATCAGCCCTAAACTTGTTTTCATCTCTGGCCCATCCTCTTATCATGTCAGGGTATGTTTGGCCACCTTCAATGCACTATTTTCTTTAAAATGCAACTACAAACTCAGAATTAAAAATGTGTCTATAATTGGGCGAGAGCTTATACATTACTTGAATATGTTCAGGCCTAAATGAGCCGATGACAGCTCCTTGCTCGTTCATAATACTTCTGGTCGGGACATCTACTTTATCCAGAGCCCAGGCGATCATATCGATATATGACACGAGTCTCGGACGTGCAGCCACCTTATCAAGCTCAGTCTCGGCAATATCTTGGAGGTGATTTTCCACATCGGTGGCCGCATATTTAAGCTCATCCTCTAGTTTTTCAGAAATTCCATTCCATGATTTGACAGAGTGTACCCCAGATGAAGTAGTATCGAAAATAATATCACCTTCTGGTTGCTCTTCATTTTTCTTCGAAGCCTTTTTGGGTGCCATAGCTCTGTGTTTACTTGAAAACCTGTAACAGAGAGGAATTTATCTTTGAAATGATTATACAGCCGTTTCAAAAGTTTACTTCGAATATATCATAAAAACATGGAGATTTGTACCTCTGTTAGGAATTTAAGGCTCTTAAATGCAAAAGATATTTCCAAAGATATGCCTTTAATGTTTGTACTTATGCTTTCTCAGTGTTTTCAAATATAATAGAAATTTACTAAATTGGAGAATGACGCTTTAAAGAAATTCGAAGAAAATTTAATTTTAAACCTTGTTTAGAAGGATAATTAATTAGCATTAACCTTGAATTAAATTTGAAAACCTGCTTTTCAGAGTTTCGACACTTTTTATGTCCAGGAAAAATGTCATCAGAGAACCCCGATGGCTGAAATTGCAATGTATTATTTAAAAACGTTTTTAGTATCTTAATTAATCAAGATTTGACCTTTTCGAGATTTCGTCAATCGGAAGATCGAGGATCGGGATTTCAGGAAATCGGGAAATCTGGTGTCACAAAACATGCTTCTCAGCAAACCGCAAATCCCGATATCGCGATGTAATTAATTAATACTTAATCATTCTTAGCGATAATTAAATCAACTCAAACTTTAATTAAGGATTAACTGTATCGAGAAAATGGGAAATCGAGAGAATCGATGACAAGATTTTTTGATTTCACAAAATTGCGAATCTCGATTTCGTGATGTGATTAACTTAATGTTTAAACCCTTATTAATTCTGAATTAATTAAATTATGTTTTAATTGAATTTTTAAAGTATCGGGAAATCGGGAATCAGGATTTCGAAATTCAATTTGCATCAAACATTTGTTCATGCAAAACTCTGAATCCCGATATTCCGATTTAAATTAAAATTCCTTAAAATTTAAATTACTGCCCGTTTTAAAAAATCGTTTGAAAAAGTGTCGGAAACCTTATGTTCATTTAGATTTTTATCATTTTTTGTCCAAAAATAACCAAAAAAAAAGGCATCGTGAATTCATCGGTGATGAAATTTTTACTTTAGTAAATTTAAAAAAAAATACAAAGACTCAAAAATACAAATCTTTTATCTTTAAAAATAAAAAATTCAAAGTCTGTTTCAACATTGCCGATGAAGAAAACTTCCGATGATTTATAGATACACCAGCCAAGATGATATTGATGATGTTGTTAATGATGTTGTCCTCTCTCTCTCGCATGATGTTGCTGAAGAATACCCTTCTTGTTAAGGGGGAGTGTTGAAATAATGTAACTGCAAAGAGTATTCTTATTATTATTGATATTTTATTCATAGGATCAATCCCCATTGTGGATTGATCATGTCGGATATTGTAATAGGACCAAATCCCCTTTTGCAGATTGGTCAAAAGACAATTGTAATAGGCAGAATAAGAAGTCGGCCCCAGTAGTTAATTAAGAGACCCAAAAATATAATAAAGGTGGGTTTACCCACCTAGATTGAGAAGTCAGCCATGCCAGTGAAGAGACACTTCACACATGCCAGAACTTGTATAAATAAAGGAGGCTAGAGCCTCACTTGAACACAACTCACTTGCTCAGTTTGAGAGACAAGTTCTGATCTGTTACCGGAAAAGGAGAGAGAGAGTGTCACATATCTTGGAGAGGACATTCTGTTTTAGCATAGATATCTCTTGGCATTGTATTGGCTATCTATATTAAGGAAGTTTTGTTGGGTTTTCTTCCCCTAGAGGGTTTCCCAGGATAAATGTTGTGTCTCTTGTGAATGTGTATTTCTCAGTGATCTTGTTCTTATGTTGCTATTATCTATTGAAATGCAAAGAACTATAATAATGGCATAAACATTAACACGAACCCAGTTTGATTTCACAACGGTTATTTTGGGGTTATGGTGTAATTTTTATATAATGCACAATTGATGGATTTATGATTCTTTTCTCATCCTTTCATGTTGACTTCTATAACTAAGTCCAAAATTGCTTTGTCAATAGTCTCCTACATAACGCTTTACCAGTTTAAAAGGAAATCGATGGTTTAAAAAATAATGAAACTTACAATGTTTGACAGTTTTGAGATTTCCCTTGAGTTTGATATTGAGAAGTTTAAAAGTTGTCATGTCATGGATATTGTATGTTGAAGTTTTAAAAGAAATGGTCGTGGCACAAACAAAATTTGGTTGGTGGGGGTTTTTGCCATGTTGGTTTGGAAATAATTGGCTTGATGAACAGTGGTAAATTCCATATGGTTTCAACACAACACATTAATGGTGATCATGGAATTGAGTAAATGATAATTTATAAAACATAAAAATAATCATTTCATTCATGTTCATAATTTCATTTTTCACTCATTATATGTCCACCATCTTCCCAATAACATTTAATTATTCCATGTTCTATTATTACGAATTTCATTTGAAAATGAATAGAAAAGGATTGGATGACGACTGGAATTGGAAATTATGATATGGAGACATTGTCTTTATGAAAATAAGGTTCTTTATTTTTCTTGAAAAATATCCATTTATTCATTCCCTCCCATACTATTATTTTTCATTCATTACAAATCCCCACATTTTCCCGATGACCCTGTAACTCCACGTTTCAATGCAATTGTTATTAAATTGGAAATTTGATGGATTGTATCGATGGATGGATTGCATATTTTTATGTTGTGAATGATAGATCCAACATTTTGATTTTATTTAGGTAGAGTGTTAATGAATAGATGGTTAAACGTTTTTCATATTTTTATTGGAATATTGCTTCAGGATAAACCTTTTAGCAGGGGCAACAATGACAGAGGTGCCAACAGAGGCAGAGGTAATAATTGGAAAAGGGGCCATAGAAGGCCATGATTATCAATTCATTTTGACAATGATCCAGAAGAATTGAATCGTATTTTCCAAGATGGACTCTTTAATTTATTTGGCCAAGGGATTCTGCAACCTAGACTTGAGAGATCTCCTTTCCAGCCTCATCAAAATTTCTCTAATGTCTGTGTCCCCCCTCATGTCTCTATGTAGACAGAGCCACCTGTCAATGATGGATGGAAAGAAATTGTCCATTAGCCTATTATACATCATCATGGTTGGCATACAATATCATTATCGTTGCTTCCTCCTCCACTGACATTCAACCCAAACGCCCAAATTGATCGTGTTTCCTCACCAGTCCAGTCCTCTCATGCAAGAACGAGACTCAAAATTTCCATTCCCAAGCTAGAAATAGATAAAGGAAAAGGGGTTTCCATTCCTTCCAAGTATTCCAAAGCGTCCTCTAAATCAGTGTCCTCTCATGTCCACCTTAAAGATAGTTGTTCCCATGTCATAAGTGAAATTCAGCCCCAAGCTTCCAATCAACCACAGGTATTGCACAAGGTAAATCAACAAAAGGATCAAAGGAAGGCAGTAGTGAAACAAGGTAGAGCACCTCTCATAATAAATATGGGTTTTAATATTATTTTTTAGAACAACTTTTATTGGTAGGATGACATAATCGTTTGGACAACAAAAGATACATTTAGACAAAATGCTTTTGGACAACATGGATATAATTCTTTTTTGGGGCAACAATCATGTTTTATTTTTTATACTAAAATATTTGTCTATTTATATGAGGATGGGAGTTACAAGGCGAATGTTTGAGCATTTTTTTGGGTGTTATATTTCATATTTTGTTGATCATTAAAGTAATGAAAATTGGAGTAACAAGGGGTCCTGCCTATTTATTTATTATTTAAATAGACCCTTATGTATTTATTATTATTTACTTGTCTCAACTTATTGGTTAAGCTAGCTAAGCTTAAGAAAAGAAAGGTAGTTTAACTACCATAACTTATTGGAAAAAGAATAAAATATCAATCAAAGAAAGAGACAAAAGGAGAAAATAGAGAGAAGCAGGATAACTTCTGATATAAAGGTCTGATCTATACTTGTGAGATTATTCTTTTCTTCATTCTCTCTGAGTTTACTAGAAAGCTAAATCATCTTGATGATAGTTGGGTCTTATTGAAGGCAACAAGATTCAAAACCAAATTATATCTTTCAACAGCTTGTTTATAAAGGTGTAAGATCTATCTTAAGCCAATCTGTGTATTCTTGTTTATTTGTGGATTAGATTTCATGACTGATAAATAATATTTTGTAGAGTCAAGTGACAATACTTTTATGGAAAGATGATCCATATCTCTAGCTTCGGTTTCTTTTGTTGTCAGAGTCTTTTTGTATGGTGCCCATCGAAGACTTCTAAATTTGACTTTGGTCCCCACCCTCACAGGGGTTTGTAAAGAGAATTTTTTCTTTGTATCTCAGAATGAAATCAATACAAAGAAATCAAATGGCTGAGTTTTGTCTCACTTGTGTATCTTAAATGATATTTTCAAATTCTTTTTTATCCTTGTCTCTTTATCCATGTACACACTTATGTATTTTCTTTTTAACTTTCTTCCTTTTGCACAATTACATATACTAAATAAAATCGGCCTTGGTCTCTTGTACATATTACTTATGGATCAAGTGATTGTTTTGATTTTAGGGCTATAAACCACATGTAACATTCCCAACTATCTTGTTTTATCCTAGAAATATCTGAAAATGTTTGAGTGAGGTCCTTCATAACTTTTTCCTCAACATTTATTTGGCGACCATATTGGGGATATCCTTTCATATCTCTTTGTTTGTTGTACCACAGTTGTATTTTATTTTATGTTTTGTTTTATTACACTTTGATTGATGTCTCCATGACAGTACCTGTTGTGAGACAACCAAATATTGGAAACGGTCTTGATGACTAGACCAACATTGCCTTGACTTTATTCAATACTATATTAGCAACTGCTAGTACTCGTATTGAAATTGAACTCTCTTGGGAAATAATTGAGAGGGACATAAATATACGTCAATGTTGGGAATCCAGGAAAAGGCAACCCATAAATCAATAGTAACCTTTTACAATAATCTCTTACTCGTTTAGTCTGTTATTTTTGTCAGACAGATGGCTTAGGTTGATGGAAAGTTGGTATGTATTGTTGGTTTTCATTGATGTCAACCATTGGAGAGTGATATTGTAGATTGATGTCAACCCTTAGTGATTGATGTCAACCCTTGGAGAAAGTTTGGAAGAGAATTCTGGTAGCACAAAGGTTTGGGTAATGGACCCTAGGTTGTTTCATGTATATTGGTATGGGTTTTGATATATTTGTAGGTAAGACTATTCTAGATGGATAGTACATGTCATTCCATTTCGGGTGGTATGTGGAACGTCACATAACTCCTCACGGTTAGATATTTATGGCCATGTGAAGTTGGAGAACACTCATGAGTCATCTAGAAGGCCCAAGTAGTCAAAGTGGTTTAAGAGATTTTAGAAGGTAAATAATAAAGTGAAGTGATGAGTGTACTATAATTCAAAGTGAATACAAAATAAATTATTTAAATAATAAATTTAATGGAGAAATTACTAAGTTGACAAGTGGTTAGAAGTGGGTTAACCCTAAAATAAGGAAAGTGGGTTAAGATGGTTAAACAATAACCCCTTGAGGAAGCTACATGAAAGTATAAATAAGAGGCAAGGCTCTCTCATTTTAAACACACTTGAGAATATTGAATATCTACATATGACTGAGGTAACCAAAGGATATCTAATCTGAATTTCAGAGGGAAGGTGAAGTAAAGAAGGCCGAAATACAAGGGAGGATAAATTCTTTTGATGATGCTTTCTAAGGTATGTTATTTACAAGTCATCTCACCATTTTCGCAAAAAAATAAATCTAGAATGATTCAGACCATGAAATTAGGAGGCCATTGAGGAAATAAATCCAAGTAGTTGTGGTACAAATTTCATCTTGTGGGTCGTTGTATTTTTGGAGTTACACTCCGTGGAAAATTGGGTTTGTGGTTAGTCCTGAAACTAGTCTAAAACAAGTGTTTCGGGTAAAAACGTGTTGACGTGAAAAATTGACCACTCGTCAACTGGAGGAGTGAATCTGGTCCAGGGTTGTCTAATTAACCCAATCCGTTTGGATTAATTCACTCTGACGGGTTTAGTGGCTCTGTTGGCTATATATAATATGTACAAACTACGAATTTTAATCTAAATTCGTGAAAATCGAATGTAAATTGATTTTTTAGACAATAGTAAAACTTATATCTAATCTTTTTTATTTGTTTTCTTAGATGTTTATATTTAATAAATCGAATATCAAACTGTCTAATTAAACAAAAGAAATAATAGATGGTAGAAAGTGTTTTAACTACAGGGAACTTATATATCTATTATACTAATGAAATCAAGTAACAGGTTGACCTGTTATCGCATCCAATATTTGTTCAATGTGTAGCATCCAGTCACCTTATCTGATGAGGTAAACCTGCAACAGATCCTGAAATTGCTCCAAATAAATGTGAAGCAGTAATGATAGAGTTTGAATCATAATAACAGAACAAATAATAGATGCAATCATAGTAATCTTATGATTTTACAAGCAACCACAATAAGATAATTTTTGCTGTGAGAACTTGTGTATAAACGTTTGATCGAAAGTAGAGATAAATCTCTTATTTCAAATTGAACGAATGATTACTATGTGTTATATCTGGGACATAAAAATATGGACAATATATAATCTTTAATCATATCAACTGATAATGAACCACGATAGCAAAAGAAATCATAATCTATTAACAAATTGAAATAAACATGACTTGAATAAAAACATTATACAGAAAAGCTAAAGTTGTGACGTGTATTATATTACATTCAAGTCTGTAGTGAAACATCCATAGTCTTGCCCCAGGCTGAGATGATGCAATGTTTACAAAATAACATGCTTATATAGGTTCCAGGAAACAAAATTGTTTCATGTTGATAATATCAAATCCGTTTCAAATATACGGGGGATGCAACCTCCCTGATTTCACTAGATGTCAAAACTATCAAGAGTCTAATTTTGTCTATCAAAATGGATAACAGATATGGCCGGGAGATCTTCAGAAGTGTCTCCTATCATCTTAGAAAATATGGACTCCTTAATCTTCCTGAAAATAAATGAAAATAAGAAGATTTCAGATATGTCTTCAATCATCAAATCAAACAATTCGAATTTACTTAACTAGATACAGAATCTTACGATTTTGTAGCTAGTTATAATAGCACATGCAATCTTATTCTATAAAAATAAAAGAAACTAATTCTAATAATAAAACAGTTTAACTAATCAAATCAAATATCCTACTTTAAAAACAACAAATGATTATGCTAACTAATTCATACCTCAAATCACAAACCGAATCATGTCAAGAAACCTTGGAATTTATGACAGCTGTCGCTGCTTCTACATTTTTTAAAATGATACATTTTTTAGGCATTTCTCCTTTGCTTGGTTTATGGATTCGAGTCTGTTGTTCTCATTCGTCAACATATCCACTTGGTCTTTTAAAGACTTAAGTCGTGACTGTAGCAATGGAACATCGGTATAGTACATGTCGATCCAAGATCGACATACCTCACATTGCGACTGTAAAGAGTGTGCATGAACAATATTATGGGCCTGTGAATTCTCCATGCGAATGGTAGGCTTATCACATAGTTGAATGCCAGGAAATTCTGGGTCATCCTTTAGATAAGGAGGCAAGTTGTTAACATAGTCATAGGGTCTGTCAGGGTAAAATCCGTATGACATGGGGTCCTCTTCAGCCATGAATTTTTATATTTCCGAGTATGAATCTTCGCTTCAATCGTGTTGTTTGTGTTTGCACAGGGTTTGATTTTATTTCAAAAACTTCATGAAATCAAATGACTAGCCCTTTTATTCTTGAAATTAACATCGACGCTGCCCTTGTGTTTCTTCCCTGTAGGTTTCATAACAATTTTAGTGCAACTCTTTGGGTCTAAGACTGGTCGATTGTCCTGTTGGATAGCATTAAGGTAGCTTGAGGGTTCGTTATTAGGGGAAAAATCATGGGTCTGGAGTGGTGGGGAAGAGGTCGTAGGGTTCACAAGGGTTTCCATGATAACCGACTTATCGACCTGTCCCAACTCATGGTCACCAAAACCATTTTGTATGATAAATGAGTCCCAGCAGTGATTCTGGGACTGTAACTGGTGCACAAGGATAATTTTAATGAGCCCATGGTGAAAAAAACTTGAATCTAACCTCTGTTTCCAAGACCGTTTACCCATCTTATACAAACTTCTGAGCAGAAAGTAGGGCATATTCAACGAAAAACCAATGAAAATCATAAACAAGCCCATATGATATAGGAAAACTAATCTGAATCTTCCTTCACACGTAATGAATTGCTTCACAATATCCAGTAGATCATGCCACCTAGGTTTCAAGGATGAAAATGGCATACCTCGATCGCAACTGGTTATTTTTCGTGAGGTGAACATCAAAGTCCAAGGGACCTCCTCAACTTTCGCATTCTTGAACCATTTCTGCCCAACTGCTGGCAAACCCATGGCTTGGCTTATGAACTCTTCTGTTACCTCCAATTGCACATCACCTATCTTTTCTCTGCAGCCATCAAAAGTCAAGGAAAACTCTTGGGTGACTCGAAGATTGAAACCCTTAAATTTTTCGATGAATAAATGCCAACCGCTCCTTTCTAAATCCTCCCTAGCGTTATCATATGATAGTAGGGTTTGGGTACCATTCGTCTCTACCCTTACCACTGGAGCCATGTTAAATGGACTAGTAATTAACACAAAATACACAGGTAGGGTTTGGTAGAACACCACAAAGCCATGACCCCGAGCCTTACCAATACATGTTGTGATAATTGAAACGACGGGCAAGGTGTTAATCACTAGGCATGTGAGCGAATTTGTGAAGCCCGAGACCATGCAGAAGAGTAATGACATGTTGTACTTTGTATGCCACCTTGGAATTAGGTACGTATTAGGATCAAATCACTTTGAAAACCATAGTACGTGCATTCATAGATTAATTACAAAGGTAAGTGCATCGAATAAAAATTGAATAATTCAAAGTTTCATGAATAAAAAATCCATCAATATCAATATAAAAAATCGAATATTAATGAATTCAAGTCTTGCACTTATGCAACCAAGGCATGCTTAGAACCAAAAGGGTCATAAACAAGGAGGACAACATGTTCATAGAAAAAAATATGACAATTCTATAATAAACCACATGAGCAGTTTTCCTTTAATCAAAAATCAAAACAAAAATGTCAATTCCAGCCGCGCGTTTTCATGCTTACAGTCTTGAAAACAAAAATAAAAAAGAAGATATGTAAAAAGTGACAAGTGACAAGTGTCGTTTAGTGAGAATGTTCATGACAAGTAATGAAAATTTAGAGACCCTGTGTAGGCAGCTTACAAACAATATAAATTATATCATTGTTTCCAACAATGGCGACACATTGGGAGAAGTAGTTATCTCTGCCAAATTAACGAGTTCAGATAAGAAAAAAAAAAAACTTCAAATCAAAAACAACCGAAAAGATGTCTGAACATCGTAAATAATTATAATGCATTCCAGTTTCCAACAACTGTTATTTTTGAAGACACGAAAATCTGATGACAATCTTAACAAAAGAGAGCCACGATATTAAAGTTAAAATCTTCAATACTGTTGACAGGGCCGCTGCTGCCAACAGGCATCCATAGCCTCGACAGGGATGTCAATTAACCCACTCCAATATTTGTATCCTATCATAAAGTTCCAGATCAGAATGAAGGACATTTAAGGTCAAAACAGAATCCATATCTAAGAATTTTCTTATACCTAACATTACTTTGCTGCCAGCGGGCCTGTTCAATACCCCGACGAAGTTATCTTGGTGTCATGCATGCATTTACCCGCTGCCAGCAGACCTGTTCAATGTCCCGGCGGGTTTACAAGCTCTTCCCACAGCTATCTGAGGATTTATTTAGTTTTTAAAGATATTTAATAGAGCGGGGTGATGCTGAAAATTCTAGTTTTTTAACATATATGTCACAGACCTTGAAAAAAAAAAAATTAGTTGTCTTTCATTAAGATATGGAAATGATTTACGAATAAAAATGACTTTCAAGAATAGGGAGACATCATCGATTTGTCCTCTTAAAGAATAGGGACAGCATAAAAAGAATTTTTATAGATGATCGTGAGTACCTTCAGTTGCAGATTGAAATCAAGAAGACGATTTTCAAACAAGAAGTTGTCTTCAACAGGGTTGCAAATTCAGAGAAATACTACAATTGATGTTTAAACAATTTTCAGCAGTCATTTTGGAAGGGAAATTTTTTTGTTGGAAGGGAATTTTTTCTGTTATTTTTGTCTGAACTAGCCCGTGGTGCAGGCATATATGTTTCAAAAGAAACATCGATAAGCAGAAAGGAAAAAATCAAAACAAACCACCAAAGAAAAACAATCAGCAAACAAAACAGAAAATATTTACAAAGGGTGCATGGGAGCGTCACCAGGAAAAATACCTTTTTAGAGCTTGGCCATTCACCGGAAAGGTGTCTGGCTGTCCCTCTAAGTTCTGTAAGTGAAAGGAACTGGGGCCTAGTTTCACAGCGATTAAAAATGGCCCCAACCACAAGTTCTGAAACTTAGTATGCTATCCTTTTCCCTCGTGCGGTTTGTCCCATTTTAGGACAAGGTCACCTACCTCAAAATTTATGTCAGAGGAAGAATTGGAATCAAACCAGTTTTTAACAATCAGTTGATGTTGATCCAATTTCCCTTTTTCTTGAGCCCTCACTTCTTCTAATTTTAACAAAGCATTAATTCGACTTTCCAAGGGGGGACAGTCTTCTTCCTGTACCTTTTGCGATAACTGAAGAAATGGAAGAAGGACATGTGGTGGGAGAATCGCTTCCCTTCCGTAAATGAGAAAGAAAGGTGAGTTACCCACAATAGTTTTAGGAGTTACTCTATCAGCCCAGGTTGCGTTTAACAATGCGTTATGCCAATTTTTATGGTTTTCGAGGACGGTTCTCTTGATAATTTTGATCAGATTTTTATTAGTTGATTCTGCCAAACAGTTGCCTTGTGGGTAATAATTGGCAGAGTACTTTAATTTAATTCCTTTCTCTAGAGCGAAATCACTCATTTCAAGAGACGAAAAATAAGAAGCATTGTCAAATACCAGGCATTCAAGGATACCGAAATGAGTAATAATATTTGAATTCAAGAAGGATATTACCTGGTTGGTATTTACATATTTTAATGGGGTAGCCTCGGACCACCTGGTGAATTAATTTGTGGTTGTTATGAAATATTTATGCTGCTGTGAGGATGGCGGATTGATTGGGCCTATAATATCCAGACCCCACTACTGAAAAGGGGAGTCTACTGAAACTGGTTACAAAGGGAAAGCTGGTTTCTGTATCCGTCCGGATGCCTTTTGACAAGTCACAGACTTGCGACATAAAGCATGAGTGCCTTTAAAAAGGGTAGGCCAGTAATAATCTTCTCTTAATACTTTATGGGCAGTGGTGTCTCCACCGAAATTCCCACCAGCTTCTCCTGCATGTAATTCCAATAAGACTTTTTCTGCTTCATCTTTTTCAAGACAACGCATAAGTACTCCATCAAAATTTTGACGAAACAAAATATCATTAATCAGCTGAAAATAAGCATATTTTAATCTTAGTGCTCTCCTTTTTGTGGGCTCAAGGTGATGAGGGGCTGATCCGTGTATAAGACAAAATTTTATGTCATCGTACTAGGGACTAACAGGGTTTTGCGCACAACAAATTTGATTTTGATAGTGTTGTCCTGGATTTAACATATCAATTTCTTCTTGTTGTCCTACAGCTGAATCAACAACTAACTTGCATAAACCTTGGCCTCTTACAATTTGTGCTAGGGTGATTTCTATGTCATATTCATGTAAGGATGTGACCCAATTTTCCCTTTTTTTGCCTAGTTCTTTCTATACTAACAGATTTCTGATAGTCAGGAAAGGGACAATGATTTTCATCCTATATTTCAACAGATAAGATCAAAAATGTTTTACTGCTTTGAAAAAAACATAGGCTTGTTGATCTACTGCTGGGTAATTAAGTTCCGCCCCCTTAAAGGCTGAACTCATAAAGGCAATTGGGACCTTGTTGTTTTCAGCGTTCTTTTGAGTTAGGACAGCAGCATAAGATCGGTCAAAGGAAAACATGTAGAGGGTGAAGTCTTGCGAAAGTCAGGGCTCATTAGAGAAGGAGCGTCTATTATGGCCTTTTTTATTGAATCAAAAGCCTGGCTTTCTAAAGGTCCCCAATGGTACTGTACATCCTTTTTTATTAAGTTTTGTAATGGTCTCACCATTTCTGAAAAGTTGGGGATGAATCTCCTAACAAAGTTTATCTAACCTAAGAAAGATTGCATGGACTTTTTTGACGAGTGAGGGGGAAATTTCGAAATGACTTGAGTCCTTTCAGGGTCAATAATCATCCCCTCACTAGATACAATGAATCCGAGGAGCTTACCTTGTTCTACTGCAAAGATAGATTTTTTAGGATTTAAAGAAATGTCGTACTTACGACATCATTGTAGAACAGATCTTAAATGGGCAAGATGATCTTGTTTATTTTTCAAGAAGATAGTGATGTCATCTAGGTAAACTACTACAGATTGATTGATTAAGCCATGGAAAGCGATGTCCATCTCTCTTTGAAAAGTGGCACCGACGTTTATGAGTCCAAAGGGAATTTTCTTATAAGCGTAGGTGCCCCATGGAGTACGGAAAGTATTTTTGAATTGGTCTGAGGGAGACATAAAGACTTGGTTGTACCCTGAAAAACCATCCAACAAGGATAATATTTCAGAACCAGATACCTGTTGAAGGATCTATTCCATGGGAGGGACAAGATAGTTGTCTTTATCAGACGCTCGGTTAAGATTTCAGAAATTGACACATAGTTAGATTTCACCACTCTTCTTTCTGACAGTGACAAGATTAGAGACCCATTGTGTGTGTCTAACTGGGAAAACTATCTTAGCATTCAGGAGTTTGTTTAATTCCTTCTTGACCATTGGTACGAGTTTTGGGTGCATTTTCCTTAACTTTTGTTGAAAAGGTTGGGTCTGGGGTTTCATGGGAATAATGTGTTGTATGATGTTAGGATCAAAGGTTGGGTATGGGGTTTCATGGGAATAATGTGTTGTATGATGTTAGGAAACGTCGACAATCTAATGACTATACTGTGGTTTTTTCGATCATAAATGAAAATCCCACCCACAGCAATCTCACGCATCAGGTTTTTAGGTCGTCATACATCCAGACAAAAGCATCTTTGAATTCCTTAAACAACTTAACAAATTCTATCTTTTCTTGCTCAAAACACCCCAACCCTAGATTAATGCACTGTGGATTGTCTTTAGTTCCCAAATTTACTTTTTCATGTGTCAAGGAGGAACCATTCGTTTTACAGTTTACTGATTTTCTGAACTTGTCGTGAAGATCATAAAATTTTTCTAATCTAACTACAGATTTAGGGATAGAGTTTGCCATGTCTGATGAAGATTCTGGGAATCTCAGATCTGGTATTACCGTAAAGTCAGGAATATTTTCATCATGGGTACCTTCGTCGATCACCGCGCCCTGGAAGGTTTCTTCCATATGTAGAAAACTTATAATCTGTTGATCGTCATCGAAGACTCTCCAATTCATGATGTTGTCTGGGACGGATGGTCTGAACAACAGTTCGATGGAAAATGCATTCATAGATAAGCCTTCTACAGGAAAATGTTTTGAAGCGACGTTAGCTAACAAATGATCTTCTGAATTATTCAATCTAGGAATAGAATTTATGTTAAATGCGGAAAACTTTTTCATCAAATTCCATACCTCGGTTTGATAGCTTTTAAGGTGCAGAAAAAAATAGTGGATAGAATTTTTTACCTGTCTAACCACGATTTCTGAATCACCAAAGACAGTCAAATTTTGAATTTTCAGATCTAATGATTTTCTGAGGCCTTGTAGGAGTGCCTCATATTTGACCGTGTTGTTTGTACATTCGAATTCTAACCGCCAAGCAATCAGAGTCTTGTTACCTACTAGATCAATGAGCACGCACCCTACACTAGCTCCTTCTTTAGATTTTGACCCATCAAAGTAAATATACCATATTTGATTTTCGTTGGGTGCATGTGACCACTGGGAGACAGTTGTTGACTGCGTGCATGTCATAATTTTAGATTTTTTTCTAGGTCAGTGATGGTAGAAGTTTCGGCCATGAAATTGCCGAAAAAAGTATCCATCCCCTGTATTTCAGGCGAATTCGTAGAAAAAGTGAATGGTTCATTGGGATCATTTAAATCAGTCACCGTGAACTTCAGATAACATTCACGATTTACCTTGATTCTGTTGGGCTTTCTGTTCTCGGGTAGCCACAAGTGAGACCAATCCGTCGCAAAATAGCCATATAATTGTTTCGACCAGTCTCTACTTAAAAACAAACCATAAACTTCTGGAATATTTACAACAATGATATCAATCACTTGATGAACTTTAGTATTAGACGACAATCTTATAAGCACATTATTTAATTCGCTTATCACTTTAACACTAGTTCGATCAAGATGGATAATTTTCAAGCTAGATGGTTGAAATTCGGCATTAATCTTTTGACAGACAGACCAAGGCATTACGTTAGATGACGCACCTGAATCTACCATACAGTTATGTACATTTCTATTGAAAATTTCAAAAGTCAACAAAAAGGGAGGGACATTTCTGTGAGTACTAACAGTAGATGTTTGTTGTTTTTTAATCGCAGCCTCTGAAACTAGTTTATCTACATTCGTTACATTATTTATACGAAGGTCTCCTTTATCATGAGGCTCGGATGTAGTTTTGGTGGAGGCCTTCTGAGGAATTTTGGGGCTGTTTTGAACACCTTTGTTGTTGTTCGGATTGCTATTTTTGTTGTTCTCTGCAATATTCTGCAACATTTTTTGCAAAAGAAAAGGGAATTTTAATAATTCGTAAACAGAAATATTAGCCCTAATCTTTTTTAGATCTTCAATTAAATCATAATCTAAACTTGGGTTTACTGAATTCTATTTAGTCTCAATCGATTTAGACTATTTTTGAGGCAAAGTCATTGTAATTTCAGAAGAAGGCTTATTTGTTGTCTTGCTCCTAGTATTGTAAGGGTGCATTGTTTTGAAATTATCTAGAAAGATGCTATCCGAAAAATGTCTGAAGATGTTCGAAGAGGATTCATCTTCTTCTATTGTCTCTTGTTCAGCTACCTCTTCAGGAATCTTAGGAGGAATCAAGTTATCGTGTGCTTCTAGGGTCGTTTGAATAGCAAATTGTAGGCTTTCTATATTTAGGCCTTCAACATTTGAGTTAGGTCGATTGGTGAGAAAAGGCTTCCTAAAAGGGGGTTTGTAAGGCCCTTTGCTTGAAGAGGCTTCTTCAGCCGACCTTTTCAAATCTATAACTTGATTGGACAATTTCTGAATGACTTTCTGTAGGTTTTCTAAATCCGAACTCTCAGGTTGAGCTTTGTTTTGGGAAGGTCTAGGAAGGATTTCGATTTTATTTTTGGAAGATGAACTAGTCTCTATCTTGTTGCTAGTAGTGTCTTTTAAACTGAGAATGTCTTTCTCGATCTGATTGGCCTCTTCAAAGGCTTCTATTAACGTGGCTTTCTTGGATCTCTTTACCCAAATGGCTATGTTTTGATGTAAGGATTTTGTGTAGTATGCGACTATAAGATTCTCGGCAGGCATCGAATCTGTAGGGATTCGGTTCTTTAGTTTCAAGAACCTTTGATTAATGTCTTTGATATTTTCTTTGGGGTTCATTTTTAAACTAGAAATCTCCATGACTAGAACTTCAGGAGACTTGTCGTCTCTGAACTTCTCAAGGAAATAGGATTCAAATTTCTCCCATGACATGATGGTGTGGGGTTGTTGGGAAAAGTACCAGGTAGAGGCATTGCCTTCAAAGGTGTAGGGAAACAATCTATAGACTACGTCTTCATGCTCAACACTACAGAGTCTAATGGATAGAATAAAATTTTTGATGTGATCTTCAACGATTTGCTTGGAGTCCGGGTCAAATTTAAGGAGCCATTTCTCCGGGTATTTGGGTAAAGGATGTTGAGTCCCGGGTATGGCCACTGCATATTGGTCGAGCCAGGGTCTGGCGGGATTGTTCGGATTGGCCATAGGTGTGGGTGGTGTCAAAGGCTGGGATGAGGAACTGCCTTCATCTGAGGATTCTTCTCCAGAAGAAGAAGGAGATGAAGGGGGTGGTGAGGGTGGAATACCAGATCCTCCTACTGTAGGAGTGAGGATTGGATCTGTATGGTTTAATATAAGGTCAGTACCTCCAAGTTGTTCTCTGATATCAGAGAAGTGTAATGGTTGATTCAAAGGTCTCTTTGGTTGTCTAATACGGTCTAAGGCACTGTGCGTTCTTATGAGAGATTGACGAACAATATCTTGTATATCACCACCTGAAGGATTTTAAGTTACTGGTTCAACCGTGATCCGTAGATCGTCGTTTGATGTGGTTGTTGTTTGAGGGACAATGTTGTCATCTGAACGACTTCTAGTTACTATAGTTGAGCGGGTTGGTGGGGGAGGAATATTACGACCTCCTCGTGCCATTAATAGTTTTCAGGCCCTCCTCCTAGCGCCATTTGTTGACGTGCGAAATTGACTGCTCATCAACTGGAGGAGTGAATCCGGTCTGGGGTTGTCTAATTAACCCAAGTCGTTTAGATTAATTCACTCTTATGGGTTTAGCGGCTCCGTTGGCCAATCTAAGTCCTAAAGAAAGGGAAAAAATAACTAAAGGAAAAACAATAATCTAATAAATAAAAATCGCTAATAAATATGCATACATCTAATATATATCTGCAGTTTAACTAATTAATACTTGTAAAATAATTCTACTTATCATATGCACAATATATACAAATCATTCTATTTCTAATATATATATATAATATGTACAAACTACGAATTTTAATCTAAATTCGTGAAAATCAAATGTAAATTGATTTTTTAGACAACAGTAAAACTACTATCTAATCTTTTTGATTTGTTTTCTTAGATGTTTATATTTAATAAATCGAATATCAAACTGTCTAATTAAACAAAAGAAATAATAGATGGTAGAAAGTGTTTTAACTACAGGGAACTTCTATATCTATTATACTAATGAAATCAAGTAACAAGTTGACCTGTTATCGCCTCCAATATTTGTTCAATGTGTAACATCTAGTCACCTTATCTGATGAGGTAAACCTGCAACAGATCCTGAAATTGCTCCAAATAAATGTGAAGCAGTAATGATAGAGTTTGAATCATAATAACAGAACAAATAATAGATGCAATCATAGTAATCTTATGATTTTACAAGCAGCCACAATAAGATAATTCTTTCTGTGAGAACTTTCTTATAAACATTTGATTGAAATTAGAGATAAATCTCTTATTTCAAATTGAACGAATGATTACTATGTGTTATATCTGGGACATAAAAATATGGACAGTATATAATATTTAATCATATCAACTGATAATGAACCTTGATAGCAAAAGAAATCATAATCTATTAACAAATTGAAATAAACATGACTTGAATAAAAACATTATATAGAAAAGCTAAAGTTGTGACGCGTATTATATTCCATTCAAGTCTGTAGTGAAACATCCATAGTCTTTCCCCAGGCTGAGATGATGCAATGTTTACAAAATAACATGCTTATATAGGTTCCAGGAAACAAAATTGTTTCATATTGATAATATCAAATCTATTTCAAAAATATGGGGGATGCAACCTCCCTGATTTCACTAGATATCAAAACTATCAAGAGTCTAATTTTGTCTATCAAAATGGATAATAGATATGGCTGGGAGATCTTCATAAGTGTCTCCTATCATCTTAGAAAATATGGACTCCTTAATCTTCCTGAAAATAAATGAAAATAAGAAGATTTCAGATATGTCTTCAATCATCAAATCAAACAATTCGAATTTACTTAACTAGATACAGAATCTTACGATTTTGTAGCTAGTTATAATAGCACATGCAATCTTATTCTATAAAAATAAAAGAAACTAATTCTAATAATAAAACAGTTTAACTAATCAAATCAAATATCCTACTTTAAAAACAACAAATGATTATGCTAACTAATTCATACCTCAAATCACAAACCGAATCATGTCAAGAAACCTTGGAATTTATGACAGTTGTCGCTGCTTCTACATTTTTTAAAATGATACATTTTTTAGGCATTTCTCCTTTGCTTGGGTTATGGATTCGAGTCTATTGTTCTTGTTTGTCAACATATCCACTTGGTCTTTTAAAGACTTAAGTCATGACTGTAGCAATGGAACATCGGTATAGTACCTGTCGATCCAAGATCGACATACCTCACATTGCGACTGTAAAGAGTGTGCATGAACAATATCATGGGTCGGTGAATTCTCCATGCAAATGGTAGGCTTATCACAGAGTTGAATGCTAGGAAGTTCCGGGTCATCCTTTAGACAAGGAGGCAAGTTGTTAACATAGTCGTAGGGTCTGTCAGGGTAAAATCTGTATGACATGGGATCCTCTTTAGCTAGGAATTTTTCTATTTCTGAGTCTAAATATTCACTCATTTCAATCGTGTTATTTGTTTCTGCATAGGGTTTGATTTTATTTTGAACACTTCATGAAATCAAACGACTAGCCCTTTTATTCTTGAAATTAACATCGACATTTCCCTTGTGCTTCTTCCCTGTAGGTTTCATAATAGTTTTAGTGAAACTCTTTGGGTCTGAGACCGTTCAATTGTACTGTTGGATAACATTAAGGCAGATTGAGGGTTCATTATTAGGGGAAAAATCACAGGTCTGGAGCGGTGGGGAAGAGACCATAGGGTTCACAAGGGTTTCCATGATAACTGGCTTATCGACCTGTCCCAACTCATGGTCACCAAAACCATTTCGTATGATAAATGAATCCCAACAGTCATTCTGGGACTGTAACTAGTGCACAAGGATAATTTTAGTGAGCCCATGGTGAAATAAAATTGAATCTGACCTCTATTTCCTAAACTGTTTACCCATCTTATACAAACTTCTAAGCAGAAAGTAGGGCATATTCAACGAAAAACCAATGAAAATCATAAGCAAGCGCAGATGATATAGGAAAACTAATTCAAATCTTCCTTCACACGTAATGAATTGCTTCACAATAGCTAGTAGATCATGCCACCTAGGTTTTAAGGATGAAACTGGCATACCTCGATCGCAACTGGTTATTTTTCGTGAGGTGAACATCAAAGTCCAGGCGACCTCCTCAACTTTCGCATTCTTGAACCATTTCTGCCCAACTGCTGGCAAACCCATGGCTTGTCTTAAGAACTCTTCTGTTACCTCCAATTGCACGTCACCTATCTTTTCCCTACAACCATCAAAAGTCAAGGCAAACTCTTGGGCGACTCGAAGATTGAAACCCTTAAATTTTTCTATGAATAAATGCCAACCACTCCTTTCTAAATCCTCCCTGGCGTTATCATATGATAGTAGGGTTTGGGTACCATTCGGATCGACCCTTACCACTAGAGCCATGTTAAATGGACTAGTAATTAACATAGAATACACAGGTAGGGTTTGGTAGAATTCCACAGAGCCATGACCCCGAGCCTTACCAATACTTGTTGTGATAATTGAAACGACGGGTAGGGTGTTAATCACTAGGCATGTGAGCGACTTCGTGAAGCCCAAGACCATGCAGAAGAGTAATGGCATGTTGTACTTCATATGCCACCTTGGCATTGGGTACATATTAGGATTAAAGCACTTTGAAAGCCATAGTACGTGCATTCATAGATTAATTACAAAGGTAAGTGCATCGAATAAAAATTGAATAATTCAAAGTTTCATGAATCAAAAATCCATCAATATTAATATAAAAAATCGAATATTAATGAATGGAGGTCTTTCACTTATGCAACCAAGGCATGCTTAGAACCAAAAGGGTCATAAATGAGGACAACATGTTCATAGAAAAAATATGACAATTCTATAATAAACCACATGAGCAGTTTTCCCTTAATCAAAAATGAAAACAAAAATGTCAATTCCAACCACGAGTTTTCATGCTTTATCATTGTTGCCAACAAAACGTCATAAATTATTCATAACAGATCCAAATTATGTAGGACCAACTAGGTTGGTTAGAGTATAGTCTATAGTATTCTTTGTACAATTTTCATATCCATACAAAAAATATTATGTGCGGGGCATGCTCTACAAATTCGCTCTCTAGAATAAGCCAGAATTCAACAAGGTATGCCATTTTTTCTATAACTCATTTTCTGAGAGGTTCCAAGTAGTGAAAACTTGAGGAATTGCATAAAGCACACTGAAGAACATTGTGTACTATTTTCAGATCTTTATTCATTACAGGTACATAGTTATGATTATTTCAAGTTAGGGTTGTTGACTAATCCAAAACTAATCATGTGAGACTAAAGTAAAGTTT
>ML813474.1:40792-54259 GCA_009831015.1 Picea engelmannii | reverse complement strand
ATTTGGATGATGAAATTGATGAGGGATTTTGGTTGAGGTACATGTTGGGTACATGGTTGAGACAAGTAGTTGATGAGTTGGCACATACATGAGGTGTATAGTTGATGATGTTGGTACATATTGATGACTCATAGTTGATTAGTAGTTGATACATGATTGGTACATACTTGATACATGGTTGGAGAAACTTGTTAGTAGTATTATTGACATTGTTGGACACACCTACCACACTTAGAGCGGGGGTGAATGAGTGTAGGGCTCTTTTTCCCAAAACTTTCTTCTTACACAAAACTCATTAGTTAGCATTCAACATTTACTCATTACCCATTACTTTCATTTATAACCAGTTTGATGTAAAAATATATCAGCAACATATATCAACAATATATCATCAACACGTCATCACTACAAGGAACACAAAGAACACAAGATGTATGTACAATTTTATTTTTATTACGGACTACAATCCTTGGGTTTTTTCAGCAACAACTGAATAGAGTACAAATATACAAGAGCACTAGCTCTATAATGCAAGACTCATCTTACATCCTCAGCATCAACTTAGATAAGGCAACAATCCTCAACAGATATCAATCTGTACCATAAACAAGTGCATCAACCATGCACCAACCTGTGCCAAACAACCTGTAATCAACCTGTACCATAAACAAGTGCATCCAACCATGTACCAAGTATATACCAATCATGTGTCAACTACTCATCAACAATGACTCATCAATATGTACCAACATAATCAACTATACACCTCATGTATGTGCCAACTCATCAACTACTTGCCTCAACCATGACTAGTTTTGGATTAGTCAATAACCCTAGCTTGAAATAATCATAACTTTGTACCTGTAATGAATAAAGATCTGAAAATGATACACAATGTTATTTAGTGTGTTTTATGCAATTCCTCTAGGTGTCACTACTTGGACCCTCTCGGAAAAGGTGTTAAGAACCAAGATATATCTACAAATATAATCACCACAAATATTGAATACTCAATAGATCCACAAAGAAAGATAGAAGAAACCACACTTTACTATTACCAAACCCTTGATGTAGGGAAACACCATACAATGGATCCTATTATGGAAGGGATCCTCTCATGTTCACTTTCCTCTTCGAGGGGGCATCCTCCTATTGAGCTACTGCTCCAAATACAATATTTATCTTCATGTCTCATTACATTGCTTGAACCCCTTTATATAGTGCTACCATCACATAAGAACATTCTAGAGGAGGAATCTTCTAGAAGTAGAACCTTCTAACAAGCCCTCTTACATTTATTATATCTAATTACCCATTTATTATATCTAACTACCATAGTGGGCCTTATTTAATAATATAGTGGACCTAGTCCACCTTACATTGTATGACCTCCATTATTATCACTATGGGCTCTCTAGGCCCCCCCACTACCTCTCTAGCTAAGAGCTCAGAAAGATGATGAATCTACCAATGAAGATGACGATGAATCTAGCAATGAAGATGATGATGAATACACATCATAGTAGGAATTGTTCTAATCCATCCAGCTTAGATACTCCCAGGTAATATGAATATTAGACAGGGGGAGTCTATGCGATAGATGTGATAGACCAAAGAACCATCCTTCAAGCAGCTTGTAGATTTTGAGAAGATAGATCCAAATAAATCAGTTAGAAGAAGTACATTTTGATAGATTAATCAAGACTTCATGATAGTATAGTGATAAATGGGTCAACATTATGAACAATTGCGCAAGTAGAGTCTTGAAAAGTATGGATAGAAATGGATTTGTAAGAACAATTAGCATGTTTGGACAGATATATGACAGTGGACAAGAGCATGGATTCATAGATTGGTTCAGAGAGTGGTGAAGAGACAAAGGAACATTATCATAATGGATGATAATTACACAGGAAATGGCTCAAACAATGCTAATGGATTCTGAATTGACAGATATTTTTTGGACACATGCAATGCATACACCAGTTCACATTCAAAACAGAGTAATGCTTAGAAACAACAATGACAAAACTCCCTATGAACTATGGAAAGGAAGCACATACAACAACCTCTACATCAAGCCAAAAATTTGCAAAGGATATGCAGAATGAATTTGAAATGTCATTACTTGGAGAACTACCCTTCTTTTTGGGTCTTCAAATATGTCAAAGAAACCAAGGAATTTTTATTTCTCAAACTAAGCATATCAGAGAGATGCTAAAGAGGTTCAAAATGGAAGATTGCAAACTAGTTACCACTCTTATGAAAACCAGTTGCAAGATGAGCAAAGATGATGATTCAAAGTCTACAGATCAGAGGCAACACAGGTCAATGATTGGTAGCTTACTATATGTGGAAACATCCAGACCAAATGTAATGCAAGCAGATGGACATGTGACATGATTTCAAGCAGCACCAAAGGAATCACATGTATTAACAATAAAGAGTATTTTCAGATATCTCAAAGGAGCAGAAGAGTTTGGATTATGGTATCCAAAAGGAAAGGATATATCACTTACTGCCTACACAGATATAGAATGGGCAGGTTGCATTGATGACCAACAAAGCATTGGTGGAGCAGTGTTCTACTTGGGTGAGTGTTTAGTATCATGGATAAGAAAGAAACAATCATCAATATCCTTATCTACAGTTAAGGCAGAGTATATTACACAGCAGAATGTTGTACACGGTTTCTATGGATGAAACAAACTTTGACAGATATCCAGGTTGAGTATGATGAGACCATTCCAATCTAGTGTGATAATATGATGAGACCATCCAGTATCTCAAAAAACCTAGTGATGCACTTCAAGACGAAGAACATTCCAATCAAGTATCACTTTCTATAGGAACAAGTTGCAGGGAAGAACATCAGAGTTGAATATGTGGGCACAAAATAACAAGTGGCAAACATCTTTACAAAACCACTTCCACGATAAGCCTTTGAGTATCTTCGCCAGAGACTAGGAGTAATTTCTACTCCAAAATGAATGCTTTTGAATGATTATATTATATGTCTTAGATGTACACGAGGAATCACCATAAATAAGGAAATTCAAGTTGGGAGATCAGTTTCAGAAACAGTTTTGTTAGGGGGAGAAACCCCAGATGGAAAGATACATTTTCCATTGATGACAAAGGGGGAGAGATTTATCAGATACAAAGGTAAATGATTGGAGAGAGAGAATAGAGGCATGTTTCCAAGGGGAGTGATTTTCACAAGGGAAGAATGAGCGATATGACTTCAGAGTGATTCCCTTTGTTAAAGGGGGATATATTATTCATATGAAGGGAGAGAGAGTAATCAGAGGCTTATAAACACAAAGAAAAATCAAAGGCATGTAGATAGGGGGAGTAGCCCCAAGGAGATTTCAGTCAGGGGAGAAACCCCAAAGGGAGATACCCTTTTCCATTGATGTCAAAGGGGGAGAGATAGAAACATTGATGAGGAGTATAAGCATGAATGTTATCATGACTAAGTGATGCCATCAATGTTGGTGTTGTCATCAATACCAAAGGGGGATATTTTCAAACAGTTTAATTTGGTTGATGAACAGTTGGTATGGATTGTTGGTTTTCATTGATGTCAACCATTGGAGAGTGATATTGTATATTGATTTCAACCCTTAGTGATTGATGTCAACCCTTGGATAAAGCTCGATAGCGAATTTTGGTACCACAAAGGTTTGGGTAATGGACCCAAGGTTGTTTCATGTATAATGGTATGAGTTTTGATATATTTGTAGGTAAGACTATTCTAGATGGATAGTACATGTCATTCTATTTTTGTTGGTATGTGGAACGTCACATAACTCCTCACGGTTAGAGAGTTATGGCCATGTGAAGTTGGAGAACCCTCATGATTCATCTAGAAACCCCAAGTAGTCAAAGTAGTTTAAGAGATTTTAGAAGGTAAATAATAAATTGAAGTGAAGAGTGTACTATAATTCAAAGTGAATAAAAAATAAATTATTTAAATAATAAAGTTAATGAATAAAATACTAAGTTGACAAGTGGTTAGAAGTGGGTTAACCCTAAAATAAGGAAAGTGGGTTAAGATAGTTAAAAGGTAACCCCTTGAGGAAGCTACATGAAAGTATAAATAAGAGGCAAGGCTCTCTAATTTTAAGTACACTTGAGCATATTGAATATATATAGGTGACTGAGGTAACCAAAGGATATCTAAGCTGAATTTTAGAGGGAATATGAAGTAAAGAAGGTCGAAATTCAAGGGAGGATAAATTCTTTTGATGATGCTTTCTAAGGTATGTTATTTACAGGTCATCTCACCATTTTCGCAATAATTTTTTTTCTAGAATGATTTAGACCATGAAATTGGAAGGCGATTGATATCCAAGTAGTTGTGGTACCAATTTCAGATTATGAGTCGTTGTATTTTTGAAGTTACACTCTGTGGAAAATAGGGTTTGTGGCTAGTCTTGAAACTAGTCTAAAACAAGTGTTTCTCGTAAAAAAATCACAACTTCTTCATAATAGATCCAAATTCAGTAAGACCAAATGTTTTGGTTATATTACAATCTATATTATTCTATGTACAATTTTCATATCCATACAATAAATATTTTGTGCGGGGCACGCTCTACAAGTTTTCTCTCCAGAATAAGCCAAAATTCAACAAGGTATGCCATTTTTGCTATAACTCCTTTTCTGAGAGGTTCCAAGTAGTGACATGTGGAGGAATTTCATAAAACACACTGAAGAACATTGTGTAGTATTTTCAGATCTTTATTCATTACAGGTACATAGTTATGATTATTTCAAGTTAGGTTTGTTGACTAATACAAAAGTAGTCATGTGAGACTAAAGTAAAGTTTGAAGAGAATGCTAGTCTCTTGTTATTAAAGTTAATGAAGGCTTACAGGTATGTGATCATATACACCAGGTCTATTACAGAATTACAAATCATATTTGGATGATGAAATTGATAATGGATTTTGGTTGAGGTACATGTTGGGTACATGGTTCAGATAAGTAGTTGATGACTTGGCACATGCATGGGGTGTATAGTTGATGATTGTTGGTCACTATAATTGCTTATTAATTAAACAATCAAGTGTTGCATAAATTGTCAACCTAGGGAAGTATGTTTATTTCAAAGGCAATCACACACTGTATATGCTAAATCTCAAAAGCAATCTAGAATTATAGTAAAAGTACACTAATCACATCTTACTTTGAACAGACTGAAGTTCTACTTTGAATTATAGTAAAAGCAATCTATCTATTGCAGAGTTTTAAGATTCAAAAGGAAATAACTATCAGAAGAATACTGGATTACATTAAGAAATAGCAACCTAGGAAAAATGAAATTTTCAACACACTGCAAAGAAGACTAACTATTCTGCAACAGAGAACGGGACCCTATTCCCCAAAGCAGGAATCTTCAGCACCTGTCTCTGACTATCACACTTTCATAAACTCATCAAACAAAATCACCAATCATAATGATTAACAATTACCGAAGACTAACTATTCTGTAACAGAGAACATGACCCTATTCCCCAAAGCAGGAATCTTCAGCACCTGTCTCTGACTATCACACATTCATAAACTCGGAATTACCGATTAAAATGATTAATAATTACCTAGGAATGAATTGTATGAAAACAATGTAACAATCAGTGGAAACAGAGTTTCAGCAAAACAGATTTTTAACAAGGTATGAATAAAAACAATACTAACATACTACAGAAACTAATGGGTGAATCTTGTGAAGAAGGTGGGCCCTTTCCTTCTCACAAGATTCCCCATAAATGAAAGAAACTAAGAAGAAATGCTCAGAATGATTTTTTATTCATCTGTCAAATGTGTCAAGTTACAATATCTAGCGTGAACATGCTCCTTCTCTGTGATTCCTTTCTAGCTAAGACTTTCGTAATCCCCCTTCTAATGCTGATTTTTCTACTATTTAAAGAGGAGAATCCTCTTAATACAATTGATCATAAAATTACATGTGTACACACAAATCCTATTCTTAGTCTGATCTAATCTTCTATGCTAGAATAGGATATTCTGATCTCCCATAGCAAAATGTTGTTACAGTAGTTGGAATGGTGCTGGCTTGAGGTACAGTTGTTGCAGCTGGTGTAACAGCTTCTTTATTTATCTTTTCTTGTTACTGTTGTTTGTAGAATACTGTTTCAGCATCGCAAATCACGGACTGTTTCAGCAATGGGATTTGCGTCATGTTTGACTGTTTCAGCAACATGGTCTCAAGCAACAACAATGGTTGGTACTAGATTAAGGTACGACTGTTGCGGCCAGTGTAACAACTCCTTCTTATTACTGTTGTATGTGAAATGTTGTTTCAGCATCATAAATCACGAACTGTTTCAGCAACGGGATTTGCATACTGTTGATTGTTTTAGCAACGTGGTCTTCAAGCAACAACAGTATGTTAATTGTAGTTCAAACTGTTTCAGCGACTATATATTTATGATTAATGACTAAGTATGAGAGTAATGTAAAATTACATGTAAAACAAATTAAACATATAGCAAAGAGAAGAAACGTTATATACCTTTGGAAAAATAGGTTAAGGTGATAATGTAGGCTTAAATATGAGTGGGAAAAGGATGTAATGATAGCAAAAAGTATGAGCAAAAAGGTACATTATAGGGTCCTAACATCCCCCCCCCAACTAAAAAGGTTGCATGTCCTCAGGAAACTTCAATCTGAATCAGAATCCGGATACCGACTCTGGGCGTGCAAATTACTTAAGCAGTAGCTGTGGAAAGTGATGTCTGTTGGAGCTCTGAATCCTTGAACACGTTGTAGCCTTTGCCAAGTTGTTGCTTCAACCTTCTTGGGAAACTTATGATGAACTTGATACTTCTATGCTGGCATCCACAGAATGGGAAAATGGAACTGATAACCTATCCAATTTTCAGCACATTGCTGGACACATTTGATGTAACTCGGTACCCGGGAGATTGTTGTCTCAAGATTGGTAGGACTAAAGGGATTGTGCTCTTGCCTTTTCTCAGAAGATTGTTGCCAAAACATGTTATTTTCTTCTAGGGTAGAAGTCTCTATGGATTTAATAAACTGTTGGCAATCCTGAAGTACTGTTGTCTGTAGTTGCCTTATGTATTGAGTCATCCCTGGTTTCTTCAAAAATTTGTAATATTCTGCAACAAAGGTGGCAGCGTTCTATGGTTTTGGCCGTATCCAGAGGAGACAGTTATCTTCATTATGCTTGCCAGCTAGAAAATCATTCTACCACGTAATCTGGTTGGTAAGGAAGGAGACTAGTGCCTGAATCTGGATATCACCAACAAGAGGGTCGAGATTAAGTTGTCTTTTCTCAGGAATAGCTTCATTATGAAGATATACCTCACATAATAGATGTTGATCAGTAGTAGAGGCTTCTGCAAAGGTTTTAACAAAATCTTATGGTTTTATCATTGCATAAGATCTTCCTTCTTTGATTGATTTAATCTGAAAGAATGTAAGTCATTCTATAAGGAAAAGAGAGTAATTTGAGGATGGTTTCCTAGCAGCCAACAATTTTTGTACCAAATCAAACATCATGAGAAATTTTCCTTTTAACTCTTCATTCTTCTTCTTAAGGGCACGAGATTCTTGGTGTGTTTGCTCCAAAGCTTCCCAGTTTGAATAGATGTGGTTCAACCAAAGTAGTATGTACTCCTGCAGACTTTTGTCCTGTATAATAGCAGACTTCTTTTTCCATTTGTTCATTATTGCCTGCTCATTCCATGGTTGAGTTTGTGTTTCAGCATCACAAGTGGTAGGCTGAGGTAGGGTCTGAGTGGCTTGTTCCACAAGAGTAGGGGTATTGATCTTGCTAGGAGGGGTAGATTCATCAATAGGTAGAGTTTGTGTTTTAGCATCGTCAGTGGTAGGCCGCGGTAGAGTCTGAGTGGATTGTTCCACAAAAGTAGGGGTAGATTCATCAATAGGCAGAGTTTGAACAACTTTATTGATAAAAACAGGGGCTTCAGATGTAGCAGTTGTTGTAGGCCAAGGTTCATTTTTTTGAATTTTGGAAGGTCCTATTGGTTCTTGTGTAACAGTAAGGTGTTCTTCTTTTTAACTGCAAAAGTCGTAGGTCCAGGGGAAGCTCCAGGCATTGGAATTTGAACCACTTTGTAGCCTGCTTGATAATAAATATCCCCACATTGGTTGCACATATACTCTCTACACTGATCATCTTTTGTGTTTTTCTTTGTCATGGCTGCTACGTGAGCTAAGGTATACAAATTAAGTTCCCTGTCATAAGCTTCATTTTCCATTACCAGCGCTTGTTTGTAAGCTTCCAATTCTGATATTAGAAACTTGTTCTCTTGTAAGAGAGAAGCCATTGTTGGTTCTAGTTGTTGATCTGTCATTGGTGTATCAAGAGGGGTGACTGGTTTTTGTGTAGTGGTCACAACCTCAGTAGCTGGTTCTTGTGGAGCAGCTACAAAATCAGCAGCTGAGTCTTATGTTTCATCTACTTGATGTAAGGCAAATAGTGTTGCCACACCCTGGGCATGTGATTCTAGAATTTTAGGAATAAAGTTAGCAGTTAGTTCTTGTGTTTCAGTTGTAGCTGGTTCTTGTGTAACAACTATAGTTGGTTCTTGTGTTTCAACTACTGAATGAGTAGTTGGTTCTTGTGTAACAGCTACTATTATAGCATCTTGGGCATCTGGTTCTTGTATTTCAGGAATGAAGTCAGCAGTTGGTTCTTGTGTTTCAGCTGTAGCTAGTTCTTTTGTAACAACTATAGTTGGTTCTTGTGTTTTAGCTACTGAATGAGTAGTTGGTTCTTGTGTTTCAGATACTTGATGTAAAGAAAATGGTGTCGCATCATCTTAGGCTTCTGATTCTTGTGTTTCAGTGCCCATGGGTTGAACAGGTAAAAATTCCAGGGTTTTGGAAGGTAGAGGTGTATGGGTTTTTAACAAAATGGGTTGGGGGTTTAGGGAAGTGGCAGTAGTGGTTGCTCTTGTTGAATCCCTTGTTCATTTTTTTGGTAAAAATGAAGGAAAAGTAGGAATTTGCTTCTTTCTTTTGCATGTGGGTTTTTCCTCAGTGATGGGGCAGGGAGGGTTATCAGGTTTTTCTGCTTCAGAATCATCGCTAAGGATATGAACAGTAGGAATAGATGATTCTGGTAATTTTTGGGGTGGACTTGGTATGGTAGGAGGGTTAATTGAATCAATTGGATCTGTAGGAAGATTAATAGGTATTTTTTGAGGGTCAAGAAGGTTTTGTGGTTTCTCTTCATGAGGATTTTCAAGATGTTCAGCAGCTTCCCGAGGGTTTATGGGTGGATTGTTTAGGGGAGGGTTTTGTTGGGGAAAACCCTTTTGGATGAGTAGTTGAACGAGGTGGTGATGGGTGAGGGAAAGGATGGGATTTTTATCCTATTTACAATAATGTGACATGTTTCTAAGACATCCAAGCAGATAGTAAGGAATATTGACTAGTCTAGCATGTCGTAAATGAGATAACAAGACAAAATCGTACTGGTAAACTACCTGGTATCGGCCTTCATAGGTGAGATAGTGCTTGACAAACTTTGTAACTTTCGGCCAAGGAGGCAGCAATGAGTTAAGTCGAACACCCTGGCCTTTAGGCTCAACTTGTTCTCCTGGCAAGAGAAAATCCAGCTGGGCATTAAGGATAATGTATTTGTGGCTGAACCAGCGAATGTCAGTGATGGGAAGACTCGAGACCTGTGTGATATCATCCTCTGTGATTGGAATCTGAACCCTTTGAATAATAGAATGGTCTTGTTGAATATTCCGAGCAAATTGAAGAACATGTTGTTGATCAAATCCCTGGAGCCTCTAAAAATAACCAAGCCAGCCTGCCTACTGAAAGATTTGGCAGACTTGTGGATACAATTCTAGCAGGGTTGTCGTGGTGAGTTCGTATCGTATAACAGGGCCTCCCATAGCTAACATCTCAGTAGAATGCATAATCATAGAGTCAGGTAACCGCTTCTAAACAGAGTAAGTTTTGCGGATGAAGGCATGCAAATGGTGGTGAAAACAAACAAAATAAAGGGTAAAAAGGAGTGACGGTAGTCGGTTCGTGTGAAATGATGGCATAAGATTTCAATANCCCCCAACTATGGATAAAATAGTGACTTTAAGTGAATGATAGTAATGAATCAGGATCTTCTCATTATCCATAGTTCAATTGTATTTACATATAAAGTTTACATACCTCATCTTTACCTTTGATTTGTACTTCGAAAAATATAGTGTCTGTCCATAATAAATCTGCAGTAACCATGGGAGAGACTTTGGATTTAGAGAAATTGTATCAAGGGTTTATTTAACCATGAGAGAAGGTCGTGAAAGGACAGAATGTAGTATGAAAATAGGAGAACTGAGAGCGAAAGAGCTGAAGCAGATGTTTTTATTGACAGGAAATGTTGAAAAAGTGGTGTTTCAGCAACAGGAAAAGAATGGAAAAATGTTTGCTGAAGAGTGATGTTTTAACAATGGAAAATACTGCTGAATAAATGGTGTTTCAGCAGCAGGGAAAAATGTTGTTGTTCAGTGGTGTTTCAGCAATGGGGAAAATGAGGAAAAAATTGTTGAATAGTGGTGTTTCAGCAATGGGAAAAAGGGCGAAATGCTGCTAAACAATGGTGTTTCAACAATGGGAAAAATGAGGAAAATGTTGTTGAAGAGTGGTGTTTGAGCAATGGGAAAAATGAGAAAGTGTTGCTAATCAGTGGTGTTTCAGCAATGGGGAAAATGAGGAAAAAGTTGTTGAATAGTGGTGTTTTAGCAATGGGAAAAATGAGGAAAAATTTGTTGAACAATGATCTTTCAGCAATGGGAAAAATGGCGAAATTTTGCTGAACAGTGGTGTTTCAGCAATGGGAAAAATGAGGAAAATGTTGCTGAAGAATAGTGTTTGAGCAATGGGAAAAATGAGGAAAATGTTGTTGATTAGTGGTGTTTCAGAAATGGAGAAAATGAGGAAAAGGGAATGGAAAGGAAAGAAAATAAAGAAGGATGAATGATGGGGATGTTGAATGGGAAGTGAGGATGAATGAATTGAAGAAAGAGGGAGCAATGCTTCACAAAATGAAGCTTGGATCTGCTTGTAGTAAGATTTTCCTTTCTTGGTAGGCCTGAGAATCTACAAAAGAATCAATTGTAACATGTCATTTCTTGACAGGGATTATTAGTAAAGAAATTTAATCTAATACTAAAGAAATTAAATTCAGAAAAATTAATTGCAATGAGGGGCAGGAGGCTCCTTTAAAAAGAGATAATGTGAATCTGCCACACATGTGGCTTTAAAATCTTCTTTGGAAATGGGGCGCTGGTACAGATGGAGTCGATGACCATTCACTAATAACGATGTTTTAGAGTCATCAATTGTGAGGAGCCTTACTGTTCCATTGGGGAAAACAGTGTCCACTTCGTAAGGTCCTAGCCATCTTGTACGTAGTTTTCCTTGAAATTCTTTAAACCGAGAATCATACAGTAAAACCCAAATACCTTTTTGGAATTTCTTATGCTTGATGGTTTTATCATGCCATTTTTTTCTTTGTTGTTGAATCATGGTTGTCTGATGAATGGCATCTAGTCTTTTTTCATCCAATTCATTAAGTTGCTGCAACCTGGATATTTATGCATCAGTCAAATCAAGGTTAACAGATAAAGTAGTCCTTAAGGTTTTGATTTCAAATTTCACAGGAAAGACAACACTTTTTCCATAAACTAATTCATAGGGGGAGAATCCTGTAGTATTTCTCTAGGTAGTTTTGTAAGCCCATAATGCTTCAGGGAGCCTGTGAGACCAATCATTTTTGTTTTCCTTCACTGTTTTTGTGAGAATGGCTTCTATTACTTTGTTTGTTATTTCCACCTGTCCATTGGCTTGGGGGTGGTATGGTGTAGTCATTCTATGATGAATATGATATTTTTGAAGGGTGTCTTTAAAACCATGAGAAGTGAAAGGAGGTTCTCCATCTGTGACTAATTCTCTAGGCACTCCAAATCTGATAAAGATATCTTCAAATAAAAAATCTAGAACCACTTCTTCAATAGCTCTATGGAGTGCTTTAGCCTCCACCCATTTGGTCATATAATCTGTGCAGACCACTATATAAACTTTTTGATTGGATGGAGGGTTAATGGGTCCTACAAAGTCTAAGGTCCATCTTTAAAATGGTTCGAGTACTACCTGGGGATTTAATGGCATTTCATCTCTATGATTAGGTTGACCCATTCTTTGATAGCTATCACAGGCTCGAACATATTTCTTTGCATCTTTAAAAAGTGAGGGCCAATAATAACCCATCCTGAGAATTTTATGTGATGTTCTCTTATAAGCAAAATGCCCTCCACAAGGGCCATCATGAAAAGATTTTAGTAAATCATAAACCTCACCTTCTTTAATGCATCTTTGGATTTCTTGATCAAGTCCTGTGTGGAAAAGACACCCACTTATCCAGCTATACCAAGCACTTTGTTGAATGATTCTTCTTTTCTCTCTGTGGGATAGGTGTGGTGGTAACTTCTCTGCAACCAAGTAGTTAGCAATGTCTTCATACCATGGTGAGTGAGAAGATATTGTAAATAGATATTCATCAGGAAATGAATCATCTACTAGAGTATTATCATCAGGTGTTAACCAAGAAAGGAAATCAGCAACTACATTTTCTTTTCTTGGTCTATCTACAATTGTAATATCAAATTCTTGTAATAATAGTAACCATTTGGTGACTTGAGCATTTGTGACGGGTTTTTTCATTAAATATTTGATAGTTGAGTGATCAGTATGGACAAAAGTAGAATAGCCAGTGATGTAATGTCAAAATTTATTAATAGCATAGATAACTGCTAAAAATTCATTTTCGGTAACTGTATAGTTAAGTTCAGCAGGAGTCATATTCTTGCTAATGAAGTAAATAGCATAAGGGAGATGATTTTCTTCTTGTCCCAAGATAGCTCCTATTGCATTATCTGAAGCATCAGAGGATATATGAAAGGGAAGTGTTCAATCAAGTCCTCTTAGAATAGGAGTTGTAGATAACTAATGTTTGAGTGTATCAAATGCTTCATGGAAAATATTAGTCCACTTGAATTCGACATTTTTTATAAGTAACACAAACAGAGGAGAAGCTATTTTGGAAAAAAAATTGATAAATCTTCTATAGTATCCAGCATGTCCTAAGAAACTTCTCATATCTGTTTGGGTTTTGTGAATAGGAAGGTCTTTAATGACTTGTATCTTGGATGGATCAACCTTAATTCCTTGAGATGAAATAAAATGTCCAAGTACTACTCCTTCACTCATCATCATATGACATTTTTCTGTGCTTAAGGAGAGGTGGGCTTGTATACATCGTTTAAGTACTTTCTCAAGGTTTTGTAATGCTTCCTCAAAAGAGACACCATAAGGGGTAAAATCATCCATAAAAATTTCCATAGAGTCATTAATCATATCAGAAAAGATTCCTAT
>ML813474.1:26381-40674 GCA_009831015.1 Picea engelmannii | reverse complement strand
CGATATAGGATATATAAACCCTGCATTAAGCAATTTTTGAAGTTCCTCCTTAAGAATTTCTCTTAAATTAGGGTTCATTCGTCGTTGAGATTGGCAGATCGATCGACAATCTTCCTTGATATAGATACGATGAGTACATAATTAAGGAGAGATTCCCTTCATATCTGTATAGTCCCATGCGAATGTTTCCTTATGTTCAAGAAGTAACTTCATTAATTGTTGTGTTTCGGCAACTTTCAGGTTGGGGTTTATGTTCAGTGTTTTGCCAGGTTCAATTTCTACTGGTATACTTTTAGAAGAGATGGTGGCTGATGTTTGAGGTGGGTCTTCAGAGTTAAGGTTTTCCTGGGTATCTGACTCCAAAAGTGCAGCTAGTTGATTATGTGTTTCTGGAGTCACAGAGGAGGGTTCACAAATAAAATTATTAATTACTTCATCCTCGGTGGCATCTTTAAGGCTTAAGGCTTGTCCGATAGTCAAGATAGGTTGAGTAGTTTGATCATCAAAGTCCACCCATAAGGAATTGTCATTATTAATCAAGGGTGTAGCATGAGGGTAGAGGGTAAGTTGTTTTGTCTCATATCCATTGGAAATTGTCATTGAACCAGATCTACAGCTGATAAAGGCATCTGTTGTGGCTAGCCAAGGCCTGCCCAAAATTAGAGGGTGACACCCAACTTTGTTTTAGGTTGTAATACCACAAAGTCAGCTGGATAATTCCAGGACTCAACTGAGATGAGTAGGTATTCAATGAATCTTTCCGATTTGATTGTAGAATGGTCAACTAATTCTAGAATGGTTGGGGTATCTCTGATTTCATTCTTCAGTTGTAACAGTTGTGAAGTTTCAAGAGTCATAATATTGATAGCAGCGCCTAAGTCTACTAGAACTCGAGGAATTATTGTTTTTCCAATTTGCACTGTGACGGTAGGGTGGCCGGGATCACCATATTTAACTGGAGGAGCTTTACCCGACATTAGTGCGGACAAATCACCCATGACATGAACTGTGAGGGGAACTTTAGTTTTCCTACTGGGTTTCTTAACACAAATGTCTCGCATAGTTCTGGCATAAACTGGTACATCTCTTAGTTCTTGTAATAGTGGAATTTTCACATAGAGATTTTGTAATTCCCTTAGAAGATTGAAAGCAGGTGGCTCAGGCGTTTTAGTCAAAGCTAAATGCTCAGGGAATGGTGGTTTTGTTGTTTCAGCAATAGTGTTGGGGGACGATTGTACCTCTTTAGGTACATCATGCTTTTTTATTTATTCTTTATCGGAATCAAAAGAGGTAACATCATCAATGATAGGTTCTACTATTTTCCCAGATCGTAAATGAATATCATTGCATTGCGTAGGGAAAAGAGAAAGTATAGGCTAGTTTTGAATATCAATGCACTGCACAGCCTTATTATTGGGGTTAGGGTTAGGTTGTATAGGTAGTTGGGGCCTCATCATTTGATTGTTCGGTGGAGTACCTGATGGTAAAGAGAATGGTTGTTGAACTTGTGATTGAAATTGAGGAAATTGATTTGGGAATGAGGGTTGTTGACCTCTCCAATTTGGATTCCATTGGTTAAAGTAAGGTTGTTGTTGTGAAGGCCAAGGTGTCCATATTGTTGGGTCTACAAAGGGGGGGTTTGTTTGTTGCATGGGTGGGTAAATCATTTGATTGAAGGGAGGGTAATTTGCTTGACTAAAAGAAGGATAATTATTCCAACAATTAGAAGATGTAAATGGCATAGTAGGATTCATACCTTGTCCCCATGGTTTCCATTGTCTTCTCTGTGTCAACAGATAGACAACTTCATATTTTTCATCGGTTGGTTGTAATGCTGCTTTGATTCCTGGTAAAGAAGGGCATTGTTGAGTTTCATGATCCTTATCACAAATGGTCCAAATTGGTTTTTTGTCCAATGGGCATTCCTTTCGTGGGTGCTTATCTCTGCATTTGAAACAAAATATGGACAGAGTTGCTTCTGCTTCGGCTTGTTTCCTTTGAATCTGCAAGGTGTCAAAAGAGCTTAACATTTCAGTTTTAAATTCCTCAAGTAGATTACCTATTTCGGCTCTTGTTTCTCCTCCACTGGATGATTTTTTAACTCTTGAAAATGTGGTATCCCTGCCATTTGATCTATTCCTTGCAGCTCCTCTTGAACATATTTTACAGAGGTTAACAATTTCAACATATGATTCTTTAGATATGTCCCCTTTTCCCAGCATATTCAGCATATCTAGACAGTCATCCCTTACTCCTTTTAATAATATTGTTTTAAGAATATCCTTACTTACATTGGGGTGACTGGATCTTTGTAGATTATACTATAGCCTTTCCACAAAGTCCTCTAGATTTTCATCCTCTTTTTGTATCATCTTGAATAATTCCTCTTTTTTTTCTCTTGTTCGACAATAGTCTTGATATTTGTGCAGAAATTTTTGTTTCATCTGATCCCATGTTGTGATTACATGACCTCCAAGACTCATGAACCATATTAATGCATTTCCCTTTAATGTTGTTGGGAATAGCTTTAATTTTTTAGCATTGGAAATGTAATCATAGCTTATGCATAATATGTCAAACTCGAAAAGGAATTCATCAAGATCTTTAGAAGATAAACCATGAAAGTTAGGTAAAGCTGAAAGTGGGATATTCTTCATGGGAGATACTCCTCTAGGGTGATCACCAATAGAAAATCCTAAGGTAGAAAAAGAGTTTTCATCGTTTACCTTTGCTTCAAGACCTACCTGTTCTTCATGGTGCAGTTCTTCATTATATCCATCCATGGTTTCTTCTGTTTGTTCCCCTACTGCACTTTCTCAATCCTCAATGTCGTTTGCTAGTTTTTCAACTATCTATGTTTCAAAGTTCGCTTGAAAGGAAGGTTGAGGCTTTGGTTTTCGAGAGCTTGGTCGTTGAGGAACAATAGATTTAGATTTTGATATAATCTGGTCGATGAAGGTCTTTCTTCCTCCTCTTCCTCTGCCCCTGCCACCTGTAGGGTCAATTTCCTTGGGGGTTCCGCGTCCTCTCATACAATCTATACATCTGAAAGAAAAATGTAAATGCTTTTGAAATCTATAATTTCCTTCCTAGGAAACAACGCCAAAATGTTGGTCACTATAATTGCTTATTAATTAAACAATCAAGTGTTACATAAATTGTCAACCCAGGGAAGTTTGTTTATTTCAAAGGCAATCACACACTGTATATGCTCAATCTCAAAAGTAATCTAGAATTGTAGTAAAAGTACACTAATCACACCTTACTTTGAACAGATTGAAGTTCTACTTTGAATTATAGTAAAAGAAATCTATCTATTGCAGAGTTTTAAGATTCAAAAGGAAATAACTATCAGAAGAATCCTGGATTACATTAAGAAATAAAAACCTAGGAAAAAGGAACTTTTTAGCACACTACAAAGAAGACTAACTATTTTGTAACAGAGAACAGGACCCTATTCCCCAAAGCAGGAATCTTCAGCACCTGTCTCTGACTATCACACTTTCATAAACTCATCAAACAGAATTACCAATCAGAATGATTAACAATTACTGAAGACTAACTATTATGTAACAGAGAACATGACCCTATTCCCCAAAGCAGGAATCTTCAGCACCTGTCTTTGACTATCACACTTTCATAAACTCGGAATTACCGATCAAAATGATTAATAATTACCTAGGAATGAATTGTATGAAAACAATGTAACAATCAGTAGAAACAGAGTTTCAACAAAACAAAGTTTCAACAAAATAGAGTTTTAACAAGGTATGAATAAAAACAATACTAACATACTACAAAAACTAATGGGTGAATCTTGTGAAGAAGGTGGGCCCTTTCCTTCTCACAAGATTTCCCAGAAATGAAAGAAACTAAGAAGAAATTCTCAGAATGATTTTTTATTCATCTGTCAAATGTGTCAAGTTACAATATCCAACGTGAACACGCTCCTTCTCTGTGATTCCTTTCTAGCTAAGCCTTTCGTAATCCCCCTTCTAATGTTGATTTGTATACTATTTAAAGAGGAGAATCCTCTTAATACAATTGATCATAAAATTACATGTGTACATACAATCCTATTCTTAGTCTGATCTAATCTTCTATGCTGGAATAGGATATTCTGATCTCCCATAGAAAAATGTTGTTACTGTAGTTGGAATGGTGCTAGCTTGAGTTACAGCTGTTGCGGCCGGTGTAAAAGCTTCTTTATTTATCTTTTTGTGTTACTAATGTTTGTAGAATATTGTTTCAGCATCGCAAATCATGGACTGTTTCAACAACGAGATTTGCATCCTGTTTGACTGTTTCAACAACGTGGTCTCAAGCAGCAGTAATGGTTGGTGTTGGCTTAAGGTATGACTGTTGCGGCCAGTGTAACAACTCCTTCTTGTTACTGTTGTATGTGAAATGTTGTTTCAGCATCGCAAATCATGAACTGTTTCAGCAACGAGATTTGCGTACTGTTGACTGTTTTAGCAACGTGGTCTTCAAGTAGCAACAGTATGTTAACTGCAGTTCAAACTGTTTCAGCAACTATATATTTCTGATTAATGGCTAAGTATGAGAGTAATGTAAAATTACATGTAAAACAAATTAAACATATAGCAAAGAGAAGAAATGTTATATACCTTTGGAAAAATAGGTTAAGGTGATAATGTAGGCTTAAATATGAGTGGGAAAACGATGTAATGATAACAAAAAGTATGAGCAAAAAGGTACATTATAGGGTCCTAACAATGATGTTGGTACATATTGATGAGTCATAGTTGATGAGTAGTTGATACGTGATTGGTACATATTTGATACATGGTTGGAGTCACTTGTTAGTAGTATTGTTGACACATGGTTTATGGATGATGTAGCATACTTGTATTGGTATATTATTAGAAGCACATATTGATCTTGGTGATGACTATGAGTTGTTATGTTATGCTTAGTTGATGCACATATTTGAGAGTTTTCTTGGTGATTGATCTTGGTGAGTAGATCTGATTTGGTTGATAAGATTGATGAGACAGGTTGTTGTGATAGGTTGTTTGGACAGGTTGTTGTGACAGGTTATTCGTATAGGTTTGGTGCATGGTTGTTGCACTTGTTCATGGTACAGGTTGAGGTACAGATTGGTGCATGGTTGATTCACTTCTTTATGGTACATATTGATTACAAGTTGTTTGGTATAGGTTGGTGCATGGTTGATGCACTTGTTTATGGTACAGGTTGATTACAGTTTGAGGTATAGGTTGATGCATGGTTCAGTTTATTGGTACAGGTGGTTTGGTGCAGGTTGATTGGTACAAGTTTACAGTAGTATATCTCACAGTGATAGTGTGGCAATGGTTCCATAATTCTACTTATACGTCAAAGCGGTTGGATGGGGAAAGGACAAGTGGTTGTAGCCACCTTTTGGTTGTAGCAGGAGAACATAGGGATTTGTAGCCTCCTTATGGTTGTAGCCAGAGAATTGGGGAGTTGAAGCTTCCCTCGGGTTGTATCTTGAGAAACTGAGGGGTTGGAGCCTCCTTCCAGTTACATCTGGAAAACAAAGGAAGTCGGTGCCTCCAATGAGTGTAATTCTTAAAGACATATAAGAAAAAGCATTATGTGGTTTTCACCCACTTTGGGTTTCTACGTAAAACATTGGTGTATTGTGTATGTGTGTGATTTCTCATTTGTTCATTTTTATTTACTTTGCAACTATTGGATGATAATGCTAGATTGATATAACACTTGCATTTTATGGTGAAAAATGATTAAATTTCTCTATTACTGATTCACCCCCCCTCTCAGTAATCCAACACTTTCATGTCCTTTAATTATCGTATTTCTCGAAGAAGGAGAGGATTATCTCCTGAGGTTAGTCCTATTTATGAAATAGGGAGTAAAATTGTCATATCAACACAACAAAGTGCTCTTAGGCGAACCCTATTTGATTCTATCAAGTCATCTTCATCACCCATACCTATCACTTTCAACAAGATGTCTTCAGGTAGTGGTAGTGGTACTAGAGGTTCTTCCTCCTTTCAAACTTTTGATTCATATTTAATTGGAAGTATCTATAGTCATCAAATCCATATTCAATCCACTACCAATCTTGCAAAAATCATTAATAAATATGGACTTTTTCAATTCAAAGAAGATGCCACAACAACACTGTGGCACGTGTCTTCTCCTTGAATCTTGCACTAGCCACTCAACCACTACCGAAATTCAAGGATCATTTACTTATATTCTCAGGAAATGGTACTATTACTACAAATGAACACCTGGTAGAATTTTCTAATGCTTGTCATAAAATAGGGGCTAATGATAACGATACTTCCATGAGTTTAAGGGAAAGATGATTTGGAATTTTGGGAATAACTCATGGAAAGTGTTACATATGGGGGGATTATTCCTATATGCATAAAATTTGATTAATCATATTGAAAGTGTTATTTGCTTAAAGGAGAAAAAATTATGGTGTTCTCTTTTTGAATCTCGGGCAGAAGGAAGAAAAGGAAAGCACAAAATAGGGATAAAAACCAATTATCTTATCTAACAGTAGTATTGGAAGCAAATAGCAATTTCAGTGATGTCTTCAAGGAGGTACATCATGACAGTTGTGAAACCTGATTGTTATTGATTAACAGTACTTGCAGAATAACATTGTTTTGGAAAAACCATTCCAAAATTTTATTTCCAACAAGAAAAGAAATCAATAAAAGAAATAAAACAACAAAGAAAAATCAAAGTAGTGAAACAAAACTATAATACAGAAGTAATTACATACATCATTTTATCTTTCAATTTGGTTCCACATAGTGTTTCAAGTGGGAACCGTTAGTGCTATAAGAAAATAATCGCTATTACAAGTCCTTTAGAATATAAGAATTTGCGCCTAGGACAAAAGAGATTTTAAAAGGACCCAACCATAAATTTTGAAACTTTGAATTCCCTCCTCTATCAACATGAGTTGAATCCCAAAGCAAGACTTTCTCATTTAATTTAAATATGACATCTTTTGTGCTTTTATTGAAATATGTTTTTACGGTTTGTTGTCTTTTCTTTATGTTCTCCAAGGGAAAAGTCCTTTGTTCCTCTAAGGCCAACAATGCATTTATCCTTTGAGATATATTAGAAGAATTTAATTCTTCAATCTATAGCAACAACCTTAGAGAAGAAAGTTCCATCTTGGTAAGCAAAATAGCTTCTTGACTATAAACAAGCTGAAAGGGAGTGGAACTTGTGCTCACCTTGGTAGTAGTGTGATCTGCCCAAAGGGTGTAAGTGAGGAGGGTGTCCCATTGACGAGGCTTATCTTCAATGAGCCTCTTGATCATTCTAACCATATTTTTGTTGGTAGACTCAACTTGCCCATTTCCTTGAGGGTAATAAGATGATGAGGTAAAATGTTTAACTCCCAGTTTAACTAGAAACTGAGTCAGCTTAGCAGAAATAAAAGTGAGACTGTTGTCTATAATAATCTCTAAAGGAATGCCAAATCTGGAGAAAATGTTAGTTTCAAGAAAATAAATAACCTACTCATCCTGTGAATGTTTAAATGGGACAACTTCAGTCCATTTCATAAAATAATATGTGGTTGTCAAGATAAAACTTGCCCTGTTGAAGATGGAGGATTAATAGGACCGATAAAGTCCATACCCCATTTTGAAAAAGGAAAGTTAGGGAGGACAAGTTGTAAAGGCATGGCAGAAAGATGTTCTTTCCCAATGAACTTCTGGCACTTATCACAAGATATTGAAAAGTTATAAGAATCTCGAAAAATTGAAGGCCAAAAATACCCTTTCCTAATGATTTTTAAAGCAATAGTTTTAGCAGAAAAGTGGCCACCCACATGAATGACAGAATATGAAGATCCATGGGTTTCTTGTAACAATTTTTGTGGTTCGTCATTATTTACACAATGAAGTAATATACCATCAGCAGATCTCCTAAATAATAAGTCTCCTAAAATGACATATTTGAAAGATTCAAGACAAAGCCTTCTCCTTTGATGAGTATCTAAGCTATCTGAGTATCAGGGATGTTCAACTATAGGAAGGATTTGACTATCAATGTAAAATAGTGTTGACAGGGGGTTATCTTGTTCATCAAATTCTTCACTTGCTTCAGCATGTTGAGACAAGTGAAGGGATAAGTCACGTCCCTTAATGGTTTTTTAATTCATAATGGTTAAATCATGCTCCTGGATCTTGGTAAGCCAATGTGCAAGTTTCCCTGAAAGATAAGTCTGTGAGAGAAAAAACTTGACAGTAGGTAAAGGGACTTTTACCAGTGTGTGCTTGCTTAAGATAAAGTGGCGAAATTTCTCCATAGCTTTAACAAGAGAGAAAGCATGTTTTCCAGTATAAGAATATTTGAACTCATCATCTGATAAGATTTGACTCATGTAATATATTGGTTTTTCATTATTCTGGTCATCACATTGTATGAGGATAGCATAGACTGCTTCCTCTGTGGCATTAGTGTATATAATAAACTCTTCCTCAAAATCTGGCTTTGCCAAAACTAGTGTTGAACTGATTTCCTTCTTAATCCTTTCGAAAGCATTCTTGACGTCATCAGTCCAAGAAAAGGAGTGATCTTGCTTGAGAATATTGTGAATTGGTTTGACCATTACATCGAAATCAGGAACAAACCTACAGACAAAGTTGATAATGCCCTTAAGGGATTGAACCTCCTTTTTGGAAGTGGGGGCAGGAAGCTTTAGAACAGCATCAATCCTTTCAGGATCTATGCTTATTCCTAAATCATAGACAATATGCCCAAGAATCTTTCCCTTGGTAACGCTGAAAATAGACTTACAAGAGTTGAAAGAAATGTTGAAGTTCCTGCATCGCATGAGAACCTTTCTAAGATGACCAACATGATCTAATCAGTTCTTTGAATATACAATCAAGTCATCAAGATAAATCTAAATAATCTTATCGATCAGATCGTCAAAATCTATCTGCATAGATCTTTGGAAAGTGGAACCAGCATTAGATAAGCCAAAAGGCATGCATTCATAAGAAAATGTGCCCCAACGTGTAATGAAAGTGGTTTTGTATTTATCTGTCCATTTTACCGTGATCTGATTATAACCAGAAAAAAATGTCAAGTAAGGACATCATGTGTGACCCTGGAACTTGTTGCAAAACCATTTCCATATTAGGGAGAGGAAAATGGTCTTTTATGCTCGCTCTGTTTAATGCACGGAAATCAATGAACAGTCGGATCTGACCCGTTGTTTTCCGAATGTGAACCAAATTGAAAACCCACTCAGAATACTTAACATGGAAAAGTATCCCAGGCTTCAAAAGTTTTTCCAACTCCTTCCTAATAGTTTATTTCATTGTGGGGTTAATGGGTCTTTGTTTTTTCCTAATTGGTTTTATGCCTTCCTTGATAGGAATGGCATGATGTATAAGAGCAGGATCAAAACCACGAAGATCCTCATAAGACCAAGAAAAAATATCTTTAAATTCATGAAGTAACTCAGTGAATTTCAATTTTTATTCATCAGTACATTGGACACCTATCTTAACATTCTTTGGGGAATCGGGTGTCCCAATGTTCAAGGAAATGGTTTCACCCACTTTCCTTTTTGACTCCTCTTCTTTATGTGTTTCTTTTTTTTCTACATCACTCGATGAAAATGAAATTTTTAGAGGAGTCAATCCCTTCAGAATTTTGTTGTTTTCCATGGATATAATCTCCTTGGGCTTATATGGTTCATTTTGTATGAAAGCACAGATGCTTTCATCACTAGGGAAGACCTGCATTGACTTTACATTGTCAATGATATGAGGACGATATAAGGATTGAAAAGTGAAATCATGTATTTGCGGCAGAAGTTGTCGAGTAGGAGAGGTTGCATAAAAATCTAAACTGTCATCCATTGAATTCAATTCCCTTTTAACATGAGTGATGTTAAATGATAATAAGTTTGAGATAAGAGCCCAAAAAAATTTGGCGTTGTGTTTCCTTAAATGTTTTCTAGGAGAATATATTTTACGTACAAGGTTTACAGCAAGTTCAGAGTCTCCAAAAATTGTAAGGTGACCACAACCTAAATTATAGGCATTTTCAATGCCTAGCAGTAATGCTTCAAATTCGGTGACATTGTTTATGCAAGAAAACTCTAACCTATAGGAAAAGTTGTGAATTTTACCTATAGGTGAGTACAGGATAATTCCAGCTCCATTACCTTCGTTGGAGCATGAACCATCAAAGTGCATATGCCACATCCCATCCTTCGGATCAATTTTTTCTAGGGTAGTGTTATCCTCATCTGTAAAGATGGAATACACTCCTAGGTCCTCCTCGACATAATTTACATTAGGTTGTGGAATACTTTCTATATACGGTGAAATTATTCCCTCTCTTAGGACTATGATGTTCTTCCCATTCCAAGGAATGGATAAGTGTGTCTCGTCGAGTGAGAGATATCCACCTGTCAAAGCTTGATAGTATCTCCCTAAGATGATTGAATAATTACTCACTGGCATATCAATTACATGAATATTAAGGGTTGTCCTTATTTTAGGATGCGCGCAAAGAATGCAATGGATTCCATTGCTTCCTAAGGGGAGAGGATTGATCCAGATGGATGTTGGTGGCCTCCCACGTATTCCAATTGGCTCATTTTGGCAGTTTTCCAGTTCGACATTTTTTTCCTAGTTTTCGGTTCCCTGACTTTTGGGGTCATTTTGAGGCCCTAAACAACGTTTTTAGGGATCACCATAATAAGCATGTGTAGCGATCGCCATAAAAAATGTGTGTATTCATCGGATATACCTTTTCAACAAACTATCGTGCACCTAAAACGAAGATAATATGCAAAAGTTATGACCCCGAGAAGTTGATGTACTAACTTACCCAAACGAGGCCCACATGACTTTTGGCGCTTCATCTCCTAGGGTTAGGTTTTTGGATTTCTAATGTATTTGACATTCTTGTTTATTTTAAAAATTCCTTAAGAGCCTCATTGTAATCATCTTCTTGCGAATGAGAGCAACTGTCACATCTATTATCAAAGATAAGCCGACACCATTCGAGCAAACTTGTTTTCTGCTGCATTTTACAGTTTCAGCTTATTTCCTTATTGAGTAGAATCCAGCCTACTATATATATGTTATTTTGTGTTAATAATATTTTGATAATAATCTGTATTCATTTCATTATGCTCATAAAATCTGGATCAACATCGAATTAGGGACTTGCACCTCAAACACAGCTTCCATATTTTACAATGTTTTTGGCTTGGAGTATGACCTAGTATAAAAATGGCATGCCAAGGGTTGTTGTGCATGCCAATTTGGCATGCAAAACAACCCTATGGTTGTTGTGCATGCCAAATTGGCATGCAAAGAAGCCACATGGTTGTTGTGCATACCAAATTGGCATGCACAGAAGCCACAGTGTTGATGTGCATGCACAATAGCCATAGAATGAAGCACTATACTTATCATCTATCAACAATGTAAACTTTAAAAAATTTCAGGATTTAGTTTATTTCCTATCAATAATGGGAAAAAAGAACATGAGTTTTAGGATTAAAAAAACATTCATTTTAGAAAAAAATAAGGATCAAATTTAAAAAATCACAAGTCATAAAAGGGAACATGCATGACAGTGAAAGACAAAAACAATAAGATGGCATTGCATCGAATTAGGTACTTTCACCTCAAACACAGATGGAGTATGACCTACTATAAAAATGACATATCGAGGGTTGTTGTGCATGCCAAATTGGCATGCACAACAACATTGTGGATTATGTGCATGCTAGGGTTTTTTTTCCCGTTATTGATAGGAAATAAACTAAATCATGAAAAATTTTAAAGTTTACATTGTTGATAGATGATAAGAATAGTGCTTCATTCTATGGCTATTATGCATGCCAAATTGACATGCAAAACAACCCTGTGGATTATGTGCATGCAGATCATCAAGATTAACATAACCATGTGAGCAAGAATAACATACCCAACCGGAGTTCCACAGATCTAAGATTATTGCTCTCTCTTTATTATACTTTTTTGGCATTTTTTTTAAACCAAACTTACATCACTTCCAAAATAGTTACTCTCCATATTAAGTCATCATTTGCATAAATCTTTAATTTTATTTTATAACCAAATTCTCTTAAAACAATGCCTACATGATCTAAACAAAGTAAGATCATATCTAGCAAATTTTTAAAGAGAAAAATTGTGTGTTTGGTAATCAATTTTAGTGTTCAGAGTTAGATAATACCCTGAAAACAAATTCACTTGTGTATGCGAAAAGTTCACAAATCTTCATATTAAGTCATTCCTCCAGGAAAATACTTATCTCCTCTTCTGTAGTGGAATATATGTTCTCATATAATCAAATGTCCTTTCAAATTAAAGGACTCACAAATCTCCATATTAATTCATTCTTCCAAGAAAATACTTATATCTATGAAAGTTCACAAATATCCATATTAAAAGTCATTCTTCCAAGAAAATACTTATCTCCTCTTTCTGCGGTGGAATAGATGTTTTCATATAATCTTTCGTGTACATGCAGAAAACACAAATCTGCACATATATTAAGGCATTCTTCAAAAACCATTAAAATATTTCATATTTCTACATGATATGTATTCATATTACATATAATCAAATGCTCTTTAAATTATTCATTCATCATGATCTAAACATAAGTGAGATCATGCATGTACATAGCTTATTTGTAAATATACAAATGTTAGTTTGTGGTTAGTAAGCAATTAGTTAAGAGTTTGGCAGTACCCCAAGAAGGAATTCACTTTGTTGTATGCAGAAAACAAAAACCTCCATATTAAGTCATTCTTGGACAAGAAGGAAAGGAATGCAATCGAAGAAAATTTAGAATCTTCTCGTTTTTTGATGTGGGATAGAGTTTGTTCTCAAATAATCAAATTCTCAAGTTCAAAATTGTCTGCATCATGATCTAAAGTTTAAACATATAAATAAGATCATGTAATCATATTTTTAAATCTAGAATAGTTTGGGTTGAATCATGATCTAACCTTAAATAAGATCAGTATCCAAGTGAATTTAGAATATTTCCTCTTTCTCATGTGGGAGATCAATATTTTTTTCTCATATAATCAAATGCTAGATTTTAGAATTAGGTACATACTAATGTGCAATGTGCAATGTACATACATTTAATTAAGCATCATCATGAATAAACACATACTTCTCAGGTATGGATGCTTCCTCCTCAATCCTAGCCTCCCACACTCTCTTCTCCACATTCTCTTCAAGCACAGTCTCAGATACTCTCTTCTCCACATTTCCCTATACACATTTCAAATTTGTACATTTGAAAATTAAATTTAAATGATTTTAACACATTAAATTGAAGTTTTAAATTTTGAAACATGTAATACCTGTGATGTTCTAACCTGAATATCATCTACCACACAAGAGGATGGAATTCCCACGTTCGGTTGAGTGACGGTCTTACCCACCATACCCTGAGATTCAATAAATTATATACTGTTTAAGATATTTTTCTTTTAAATTAATAATTTAAATGACATTGCAATTTTCATATATAACTAAATTTGTTTTCAACATGCAATGATACATGTGAACTCCCACCCTCTTCAAACTCTCCCAAAGAGAATTGGGACAAGCATGCCCAAGTAGTGGGAGACAGAATAGGAATCTATGTTCACATTAATACAAAACTTAAATTTCATGTATGTTGATTATTCAACAAGTTCTAAAGATTGGACAACTAAAATGGATATTTTTAAGCACATATCTTATTCAATCCTTCCAAATTTAACCTTGATGAATCAAGTCTCTTATTTACTAGAGATTCATTTAACAAATGAACAAACTGCAATGAATGATGATAACAAGTCAATTATTTTTAAATATATAATGATATGGATATAGATCTAGAACTACAAGAAAGCTATCATCAAATGCATGAAAAATTTATGAACTGTAACACATACCAATCTGGTGTTCGGTTCATCATTTTGAATTAACTCCTTCAAACTATTACGAAATTTTTTTTGCATACTCCCATATATCTTCTATGGACACAGAATCTATCTCCTCATCTGTTTTGTGAACAAAATTGACTCGAGAATTGGCTTAATCTCTCTGACGGTTCAAACCAACATCAACACCATAAAAAATGATTCTAAATTTTCTCTGATTGCATTACTGGCCTCCTTTCCAACATCTGATGTGTTCGACAACACAGGTATTCCAACAGAAGACGAACACCTTCAGTAACCACTCACATAACCAGATCAAAGATCAACACACCGATGTTT
>ML813473.1:17776-108690 GCA_009831015.1 Picea engelmannii | reverse complement strand
CCATGTCCAAAACATCATAATAGATAAGGGAAAAGTAAACAAGCACAAATATCGATCTAATCGGGGTTGTGCTATCTTGAGTCAGGCCCTAACTTGAAACAACAACCTAGAGGATCCAATCACTAGCTTAAGTGACCAAGAAGGGGAGCAATGAGAACCACACAAGGCGTGTGTTGTGAGACATGTGAACAAAAGGGGAAATGTGACTAAAAGTAAAAGAAAAGGGTGACTAAGGCATTTCCAAATCCTTTAAATGAACAAGAATTGTCATTAACAACCAAGAACCCAAGATGCTCCCCCAAGGCCCCGAAGGGATTCCACTAGGTCTCAAGTTGCCTTGAATTTTGAGGGCCAAAATAAGAACGATATGAGGAGTGTCATTGCTACGTAGTTAATTGTGAGCACCATAGAAATTCCAGGGATCTAAGTTGACCCTAATCCACTAGGAGTGTTTATTAGAGGGAAACAAGTGGTAAAGGAGGCAACACATAAATAAGGCAAATATGACAAATGGTAGGAGGGTGCCCTTGATATTTCAAGGAGGACCCAAGGGGAATGAGAGACAAAGGTTGGAGAGAAATACAAACAAATGGGAAAGGAGTAGGTTGGGCCTATCCATGAAAGAAGGCACGTGATGACATTGCTCTAAAAGAAGGGGGAAAAGAGGGAAATACATCTTCCTTGAGTAGAGTAAGGAAGGAGGGATTAGTGAAAGACATACACTAAGCACTATAGGGAAACGAATGATACCAAGAAAGAGAGGTAACCGTGAATGGGGACATCCTTGATGAAGAAGGTTGTTGAGGAAAAGGAGAGGCAAACCCAGGGGTTGGATAAATGAGGGAGGTACACTAGATATAGGCTAAAGGAACAAAGGGAGTAGGAGTAAAGGACATTGAAGGTGAGGTTGCATGAGGCTAGGACACATGTGAATACATTGAAGTAATATGCATGGATGAGAGGGGTTTAGGAGGGAAGTATGTAGTAGGTCTATGCAAACAAAGAGAAGGAGGGGTGTGGTTCTAGAAAAGGAACAAGGGAAGGTCATTAAGACCTTCTTGTGAGGGAAGAGGTTCTAAGGATGGAAAATTATAGGAATATGATCCAAAGGAGATTGAGGACAAGCAGTACGAGGGCTAGGCATAATGGAAATATTAGTGGCCAACCAATCCTCATATTCAAATTGTACTAGGGAAGGTTCAATATCTAAGTTTGAGGTGAAAGGCTCAACTCTTGCACATAAAACCAAATGGGTGGGTTAAGGATTAAGAGAGCCAGGAGGTACATCTCCCTAACATTGGTTGGGGGGAAGCAATAGAAAATATTAATCTACTAGTTGAGAGGAAGACATGGCATGTTGCGATGAAACTTCCTATCTTGGTGAATAATTGTTAGTTCAATATGTTATAACTTGGATAGGTTTAGGAGGTCTGGTGCTCTAACAGGAAGTCTTAGAATCCTTTCCTTGAAGAGCATTAAATTCGATAGTTGGGTGAGTGTTGGGTGAATGATATTGACAATATTGATCTAATTGAAGGGAAGCTTAGACATTCGAGTCACTATGATTTATTGAATGAAAGATTGTGTCGTGAGAGGAATACCCATTTGCACTATGTCAAAAGGATGGAGCTATGCAGGCTTGGATAACATGTTGAATTTCAATGGCCTTGGTTAAAGTTTCAGTTGGTTCAATTTCAATTTGAGTTTGAGGAAGGCTCGATGACTTACAATGTCTCTAAGGTTCCTAAGTTTGTTACCTGAGTACTTGGATAAATGTTTGAAAGTATGTTTACAATGATAATTTGTGTTGCATATGAAAGGTTTGACACATTTTAAGGGAGGATTTGGTTGCCACCAAGTTTGAAGGATGTAGAGATAGGAGCACAAGAATTAGCAGATTACATGGACAATGGGGATTGATGAGTGAAAAGAGGAGGGAGGCCTTCACTTGAGAAAGGGAAGTGTTGACAGAAACTCTCCAATGGAGTTTCCAAAATTTAGCGTGATGGTTAGAGTGAGGCACTATGCTACCATGAGGATGAAGGCCCAATCTCCAGGGCTTGGAAGAAGGTGAAGTTGTCACTTCAATTTTGCGAGAAAAAAAGAAATGTAGGGAAAAGAGGGAAGGGCACTAGGTTAATTAGCTTAATATTGTTAATTAAATGAACCTTAGGGATGTAGGTTACTTTTAAGGTGGCAAGTTCTCTTGGGTCTTTGAACAACGAATATAAATGATGGTGAAATTAATAAATGGAATATCAACTAACTAGGGTTGATTATATCCTTTTTTGCTTTGGTGCAGTAAATTTTTACTATTTGCAAAAAGGAGAAAAGAACATGAAATGTGTGTGTGTGTGTGTGTGTGTGTGTGAGAGAGAGAGAGAGAGAGAGAGAGAGAGAGAGAGAGAGAGATTATCTACCCTATGTTTTGATGTAGAAAACAAAGAACAAGCATTAAAATGTTTTAAACCCTTTCATAATGGTGAGAAAGAAAAACGAGAGAGGATCCTAAGGTTTATCATTTCCCTAGGTGATCCAATTAATATCTAAACTAGGATTTGAAAGTAAAACAACAAGAGGGAGGAAACAATTTACTTGAGATACAATCAAAGAGAAAACAACACGTAGCAAAACAATTGTAATATCCTGCTCATATATACTTGAAATTGGTCGATGATCTCATGCAAAATAGACTTGGAACAAGCATCTCCATTATGTTCAATAAATGAAATACACATAACAAAATCAAATCATATACAAAAGATCTATCTAATTAATGCAAGGATGAGAACCTTGGGTGTCCTCCATTAGAAGGTAACTTCCTCATCCAATATTGTGTTGGAACTTCCTTTGAGGTGGTGATGTTGAAAGACCAAGATGCATGGATGAAGAATGCCAAAGACACCTTAGAATGACCAACTAATACAACAACAGAGAAATTGAGCCAAAGAAGAGGAAACAATTATTGAGGAGGCTAGGTTCCTAGAGGGTTGAGAGACAGTAGATACAAGCAGTCAAATTCCATGAGAAATGGGATTAAGAGAGCTAGGTCACAGTTTGTCACAAATTCAATAGAGTAATTGCGCACAAGAGAGAATTAGAAAAGACCCTAAACAAATCCCTAAGAGTTCACTTAAATAGATTTAAGAATTCCTTAGAGGAGTGGGTGAATATTAGGCCAAGCATTGGATGAGTTGTTTTTTCAATACAAATTGTATTGCAAGTTTTGACCAAGGAACCACAAGTTTCCCCACCACAATCTAGGTAATTTTGAGAAAAAGTCTTTTGATTTCTAGTACAAGGGACACATGGATAGTAAGGTACATAAAAACTAGTGGTGCACTTCGTGTTTCCATACTAAGGAGGTAAAATGGAAGTTGGGCAAAGTAGCCCCCCTAAAAAGTGTGTCCAAGCATATTTGGGCTCATTTGAAACCCAAAATGAGGCATTCCAAACTAAGACCGACCAAATTAAGGGCACAAAGCTTGAGGATTAATTAAGTCTCTTGGGAGATGTCCCAATTTGAAAACCTTAAATGTTTAGCGAGGCCCAACATGTGACTAAGTCTCAGGACAAAGGGAACAAAGGAAAAGGGGACCTTATTGAAGCACTATACATCATGTGGATAAATAATGGTCACACGACTAGGCTAGACAAGGTGACTTGAGAGAAGGTAAACCAACACAAACAATTTTTTGCAAGGAAAAGTGGAAGGCACTTGTTTTCATCCACAAGCGGGTCATGTATAGTGTATGCACTATAGATACTATCTACACCCACATTCGAAGGGGCGTGTGCATGAAGAGTGCAAACTGTGAAATCCATTGGTATATTGTATGTATATTGTGTTCATATCCACCAACTAAATAAGTTATTGTTGAATACAATTGAAATTGACAATGTTTGTGGGGGCAATATGTAGCTTAATATTTGAATTTTTTTTCCCTTTTTCCTTCTAGAGAAACAATATTGAGTGCGTTTTATTTTAGGCATGTTATGGAGGTTTGGAGGAGCTACAAGGGTTTAAAAAACATGAAATTTCAATGGTTTTTAATAGAGGTTATGTAGTACCCTCACTTTTGACCCCTAGAATATAATAGGCTAAACCATGTATTGTTTCTCAGATGTGGTTTATGCAATGGGAATCAAGCCATGTGGCCTAAGTTATAATGACCCCATGCGTAAATAATATAAATGTGAGTGTATGGATTCCTAAAGTAGAGTCCAAGGCCAAGGCTTGACTAGTGAATGATTATGAGTCCCAATAGTGGTATATAATTATAGTGTGGTTTTTATGTTTCCATGGTGTGCTTATGTTATGTAAAGCAACTATAAGAAGTGAATATATAAGAAAATAATATCCACCAAAATTTTTTCTTAAGAAGGGGACTATAATACCATAAGAGGGGAAGAGAAAACAAGGTGCATGGGTGAATTGAACCAATACTTGTTGTTTGACAGTATCACCTTTTATCCCATGCTTTCTTACATATCTCTCACACCAATCATTGACTTGATTTGTCCATTCGACATTTCTCCATTCTTCTTGGCATACTCCTTATACAAGGAAGGCATGTGTTGTGCAAATTTTTGGGGAAGAGAATTCATGCACCATTGTTCAGATATCACTCTTCCATTGTCCCATTAAAATTTTCTTCTTTGTGGTTATGAAGGAACCTATGTGAAACCATGGTTGTTATGCATACAAATAGATAGAGAGTTCCATGGACTTTTCATTGGTAAGATCACATGGAAGTTGAGGAATTTTTGTTGAGAATATGAGAGGAAATGCGATTTGATGGAAAAACCCTAGCTAGAATGTCCAAAATAGTTGAAAAAAAAACCATTAAACCTGGAACCCTATTATTTCTACTTGTAACGTACCCAACACCCAACTGAGAAACATTACGTGCATAAACTTATTAAATCATTAAGATTTACTACTAACTAAATTCCTGTAGCTTACCAGCTACAGATCACACACAGATTTAACCAATTGACCGATACCACAGTTCTAAATGAATATAACAACATATATTAAAACATGAATCAACTATTCAAGCAAATAAAAAAATACCTAGCATTCATCTAAACCATCTACACAATGGAAAAACCTAAGAACATAATAGAAACACTTATCTATGAATGATTAATCAACTAGCTGCACACGAATGATCAACCTCCCAACCATAGGTGTTGTTGTACATTTTCTCTCAATAAAAAGCCACCCCTGAGCTGAGGCTATGAGTCCACAAGGAGATCCATCCCACTACCTATCTACTCTCTACACACAACAACCCCAAAACCTAGGTTCTACTCCCACAACAGTCTGAATCCTTCAGCTCTCTTCCTCACAACCTGCACCACCCAAGGAATGTACCTCCTTCACTTCTCACAGTCCCTCAAGTTGTATCATTCATTTATCAGGGCTTCCAGTGCACTCGTTTGACTAGGAACTCTCAGCTGGGGCATTTCAGGAACTCTCAACTGCCCAAGGAGTTCCCACAACATCCTTCACAAGACTCTTGAGACATTTCCTCAACATGAAATCACACTACAATATTACAACCTGATTTACATGAACACTTGCCTCTTTCTCAACATAAAAACACAAAGAAACAAAGGTTGCCTTCAAGTATACCATGGCTGGTGCTCTTCCCAACCCTCAACTATCTCTTTGCTACCCAAAAAATACATGTAAAAACTGTTGCCATTTTGCATACAAATTTCCTTCTTCTTTCTTCCTTGCTTGACTCTCACTCTTCCCAAAGATGGTTGTACTATAGTCCATGCTCTCCAATAACTATGGGATGTGACTCCTCACACCCACTCTCTTACATGAGTTTAAATGAAAGGCTTTGGGAACACTCAACATCAAATAGAAGGTTATACACAATGATAATAATTTCAGGAATGTGGGTTGGATTAATACCCATGAATAATTCCCCCTTGAACTCCTCTCTTTGTGGAATCATATCCTCCAATCGTTATTCATCTCTTTCTTATCACAACCAATGATTATTGCTTTTATTAATTATTTCAATGTTCATAATATGCAATTCGGTCGTCGACCACATTAAATCAATACAAGCTCTTCACCCCAACACTTCGACTCACCAACCTAATTCATATTTATACAATTACATTATAATTCCCGGGGATTAAAACCAGGGATGTTACATTCCCCTCCCCCTTATTTTTTCACTTTCCTTAGTGCACAACACCCTATAGGTGTAATTTCACTTTACAATTTTGTCTCCCTGGCCATTAATCAACATATAGGCTCTTTGGCCCAAAATCACATAGGCATTCCAACCTAAAAAAATTACATAGGCACTCTGGCCTCAATACCAAAAATACATAGGCGTTCCAACCCCCAAAAATCATAAATACATAAGTGTTTCGACCCCAAAGCATAGGTACAAAGGCACCTTGGATTGAAACACACACACACACACATATAAACCACTGACATTCTTCTACAACTATCCTGATTTCCACCAGCTCTCTTCCTCTTGCCCCGCCCAACCCAAGGAATGTACCATTTGTTTATTAGAGTTAACCCAAAGAATGTACCATTCATTTTTTAGGGTTGACCCAAGGAATGTGCCCCCTTCACTGCTCACAATTCCTCAGGATGCACCATTCGTTTATTAAGGTCTCTCTGGCACAAGTAACTAGGAATATCAATACTGGGATCTTAAGGGACTCACTGTTAGGGATAACTACTAGGAAATAACCAACAACAACCTTGTTGTTACAATGTAACTCACACATGAGTTTACTCTTCAGGCATGATAACCTGGTTCTTAGACAATGCAACTCACATTGGAGTTCACTCTTTAGGTCTAACAACTTGGTTCTTCTGCTATACTCATCCTCTAGGCTCAAATATCCCTTTCACTGACATACAGTTCCTTAGGCGATCCATCATTTTCCAAAGTGTTCTCATGTAGAAAAATAGAAACTTACTTCTAGACTTCCACTAGTAATCTACAACCCATGGCAATCATCCCATGTTGATCACATGCATACAATCAATATGAGACATCATCATATAATTATAAAATCTTAAATTTGTTTTACAAGGGAAAAAATAATTTCCCAAACACAAGTGTTCTACTCGTAGTTGTTTGGCTCTTGCAACAGTAGATATCAGTCTTCGTTATGGGATTACATCACTTCCATATCCAAGACTATTTCCCCTGCAATTTTCTCAATTTCCACGCAGGGAAACAAATTATTAGCATATAATAACAATTTTCAATTTCTCAAATCCGTTTATACAGGAAAATAAATATTCACACACATGAGATTTATTCTCATTATGTTTGGATCTTGTAGTAGTAGATATCAGTCTTCCTTATGGCCTTACATCATTGCCATATCCAAGACTACTTTACCTACTGTTTCCATCCTAATACACACCTACAAGCGTGGAGAAGTCTCCAACCCACTTGGTGTGTCCTTGGAGGCATAAACCTATGTCTAGAACCACTATCACCTTGATCTAGACTCCTTTTGTATAGGCTCACTCCTAGGGAAGCCAAGGGGGGTAGACCCTATTAAACTATGTGAAGTTTTTATTAAATTTCTAGGAATTAATTGATTTACTGATTAGGGAGACCCAACCCAATGACAAACAATCATGCAAATGCAATATTTCAATGACAAAAAAACCTTTTACTTAACAAAACAAGAATTAGACCAATGCCTAAAGATTATCCAATCTCAATTATTCCAATATACACAAAATAAATATATATATATACAAAGCAAGATACTTCTACAAAAATGAAACAAATCTATAAGATATCTATACAATGAATTTAAAGATAACTTTATACTTTGAAGAATTATGTTCAAATGAATAAAGAGTACTTGAAATGAAAGATACTTCAAAAATAGTTATTCACAAGAAATGAAATTACTTGAAAGTGAAATTGCTTGAAAAGGAAATTGCTTGAAAGTAAAGGAATGACAAAACTTGAAAGGTAGAAAATGTGAGTTGAAAGTGTTGCAATGTGTGTAGGTTACGTTTAATAGATTTTTTAGGTCTCTCTTTGAATTAGGGGCAATTAGATGTGAAAGTTGTAAGCCTAAGCTATGTTACTACCCCAAATCCTTATCCCTTCAACCAAGAGGAAGTGTTGGGTGCTCAACAAGGTTCCCCTCTAGCTCCACAGGTAAAATCCAATATGCTTGGTTGCTCAACAAGGAGGACATGTAGTGTCGTGAAACCGTTCCCAGCTTGAACCCCTTCTAGCCTCCCAAGTCACCCATTTTTAATGGTTTTAGAAATAATATAATTATGTGCCTAATTAAACTAACCACACAATCCTTTGTCCTTTCTTGTTACCCAAGATCCACAAAGTGTCAAGGGGAGGGAATACATGGCAAAATGTGGGGCAAAAGTTTGAATTCTTTGCCCCAAAAAAGAAATTCTAACTAGCTGTCACGATATTGCAAGGGTGAGAAAACCACTCACATGCAAGGTGTGGGCACAAAAGAATAATTGAAATAACTTGAAACAAATTGAATGAGAAATCTATCCACACAACTTTTCTTTAAGGACAAAGGTGGGAAAAATAAAATGAATTTTCAAACCTCACAACTATGGCACAATGTGGAGGGCAAGCCTACCAATTTTGTGCCAAGGTGGGTAAATAATTTAGAAATAAAATAGAGCAAGCTAACACTAGCCACTCAACCTTCTCTTTGTGGGAGAAGTGGGGCAAACAAATTAAGCAAAACAAAAAATTAAATTCCTAACTAGCCAACACGATTTTGTAAGGGTGGCAAAGCCATTCACATGCAAGGTGTGGGCATAAACAAAACTTGAAAATAATTTACAATTTACAAATTATGAAACTAATAAAAGAATGCAAGCCCAAGAGACTCTCTTGGGATTCTTACAATTATTTGGAAATCAATAAGAGGGAGATAGTTTTGTACCAAGGCCTTTGGATGCTTCTTTGAGCTCCTTGTGGCCAAAATTGGGCAGCACCTCCGCTTGGACTGGCGAAAACCTGCAAAAAGCAGCAAGTAAAGTGTGCTGAAAATTGCTAGAAATCACTTCAAATGAGTTAGTAGTTGTTAGTATATAAAACAAAAAAAATTATACTAAAAATCTAACATAAAACTTGATTATATTGCAAGATTTAGAAGAGAAATAAGTGCAAAAAATGCATAAAAGATTGCTGAAATTATATAAGAAATATTAGTGGAGAGAACTGAAGCTATTGGAGTCCTCCCTTCCAAGCTTTGGTAACCTACAAAGTTGTAAATATTTTATACGCAATGAGGCAAGAAAGTGAGTCCTTTAAAATGGTCTACAAACTACTTTTCAAACTCAAAGAAAAACAACTCACATAGATCTACAACAATACTACTATAGATCTATCCCCAACAAAATACTTTGCTTGGGGTTTTTCAAGTAAAACAATGTGAGCAAAATAAATACAAATTGCAAAAATATTACCTCACAAGAACACGAAACAAGAACAACAAGAGTAATCCAATAGAACACCAATAAAACACCACAAGGACACCAAGATTTCCTCCAAAGCTTCACTTCTATTATTGAAAAGAATGGTTGCAATATGGGAGGAATATTACAAGAGAGAAATGATGGGAGAGCAAGAGAGAGTGAGGAGAAAATTGTGCAGCATGGAGTTGATATGAGAATAGATGTGAAAAATGAGGAGAGAGGATTTTTTTTTAAGGGAGGGAGAGAGGAGATACCCCCTTTTCATGCATTACAAGTGTCACTCCCAAAAGAGGGAGGTTAACTCAAAGGGGGGGAGGCACCATGAGAGAGGGGAACTCCCATTAAAAGAGGAAACTCAAAAATAGGGGAAGAAACCCCCTATCCTAATTTTAAAACTCTCTTTAATTCCCCAAGGGGTCACCCAAGGTGTGGAATGCCCCCCTCATGTGGTCCCCATCACCAAATGGCCAATCCAATGGAGATGGTGAGCCCCACAAGAGACAAATTCACCCCCTCTCTAAAGTTAAGTTGAATGAGAGGTAGGAAAGGGGGGATTTGATTTATTTGACCCCCTACTACATAGAAATGACTTAGGAAACAACTTTCCCCCTTTTCTAATGACTTTAGGATCATTTACAAAATTCAACAATTTTAATTTAGCCAATTATATGATGATTTTTTACTGACTTAGACTCCTCATGGACATTGACCTAGAAAAACTTGTCCAATTGAGATGAAACTTGGCCCAAGGGTGTAGGGGATCATAATATATTTTATTTTAGTACCCATACCCCTATACAAAATCCCAAAGGACCAAATTTTTACATTTTACATAAAAAATAATTAAAATTTCTCAGTGTACATAAATTTTAATTATTAAAAAACCCTATCAAAACTTAACGAAATTCCGAAAGACTCTAGGATATGTCTAGCATGGTCATATACAAAAATTTCATCCCTTGGTAACATATTGGGATTGATCATTAGAATTCCTTTCACCACTTTAGAGGAAATTTGAGTGAAAAACTCAAGTAATTAAAATCACTTGAAAAACAAAATTAATTACCCAAGGGAAAAAAACACTCGTTGAAAGGACTTCCATAATGATAAAGTCTTAGGCCACTAAATCAGTACAACTTGACCCATGCTAACATGTTACATTACAAAATTTTCCCACCCAAGGGATCAAACATTCCGTGGAGAGGAAGAAATTCTCGGGGGAAATTTTTTCCTGCTGATCCATAGGTATTCAAACTTGTTGTACCACAAGGTACATATCTTCATGGTACATGATGTTGACATTTAGTCGAAATAGGTGGTCAACATCTGGATCCACATGGGGATGTATGCTTGATCTTTGGGAATGAGAACATGCGAGAACCTCAAGATCTGCAAAACAAAGTTCTCACCAATACCCAACATAAGTACATGTGTGAAAAGAATAAACAATTATCAATAAATGAAATGATATTGACAATAATCACATAAATGAAATGACTACAATGAAATTTATACAGAAATGAAATAATGAAAAAATTGAAAGAATCAAAGGAAAAAGGTTAGAGATACGTTATAAGGGGTTCCCCTTTGGACACCATATTGCTCATCATTTGAAAAATAATTTGAGTTGTTTACCATTCCTTGGAATATTTATGGGCTCACCATCCAAATAGCTGAGGTAGAAAGAGTTAGGACATGTTATTTCCTGGATCATATATGGTACCAACCATAAACTAACGAATTTCCCATGCTTGCATGGTTTTTATTTGCCTTTATCCCATAACAACAATGTATCCCCAACTCTGAAATCTCGCTGTCTTGCTGATTTATCAAATTCCCTTTTAATATTTTCCTGATTTTTTAATTTCTGATCATAAGCATTTATTCTGTTTTCATCCAACTCAATCATTTGATTAATCCTGTTCTGAACTGCATCTTTTTGTGTAGTGAAATCTTGAAGTAAACCATATGCTATAAGCTTAAGGTGTATTGGCAATTTAACATCCAAACCATTCACTAAGTCAAATGTAATTTTCCCTGTTAAAGCCTTCTTTGTTATTCTATCTGACCATAATGCATATTTGATTTTACTATCCCATGACCTCTTGTTTTCCCCAACAATTTTCTTAACTATGGTCATTAGATTTTTATTACTCAACTCTGCTTGACCATTTCCTTGAGGATAATAATATGATGCATGAGATAAGATAATTCCATATTTGAAACATAAGGAGGACATTTGTGCTGAGCAAAAGGCTTTTGCATTATCTATTACGATCTTTGAAGGCACTCCAAATCTAGTTATTATCTTGTCTTCAAGGAAATCCATGACAACCTTTTCAGTTGTTGATTTATTAGGGATGGCTTCAACCCATTTAGTAAAGTAATATGTAGTTGTTAAGAAGCCATTACTTGAATTATCCTTAAATTTTCGTATGAATTCCAAACCCCACTACTGAAAAGGTGCTTCAACCACTACTGACTGTAAAGGGAGGGAAACTAACTTCTGCTTTCCAGTGAAAAGATGAAAAGGATCACATTTTCTTACAAGTTGATGGACATCTGAGAAAATGTTGGGCCAATAATACCCTGCTCTAAGGATTTTATGAGTTGTTGTTTTAGCTACATAATGGCCACCACAAAATCCAACATGAAACTCATCCACTAGTTTCTTTGTTTCAATTTCATCAACACATATAAGGATTATTCCATCAAGATTTATCCATCCTAGTCCATCTTTAGTGATGACATACTTGGATGATTTTAACCTTAAGGTTCTTTTCTTATGACCCACAAGATGGCCTGGGTATGCAAGGTTTTTAAGATAGAAAATTATATATGCATACCATTCAACCTGTTCAAGCCTTAATATATTTGGGGAATATTTTGTATCATCATTTTGACATATCATACCCAAATCCCTTTCATTCCCTTCAGTAAATATTTTAGCTAGACCTTTCCCCTTGATTAATTTTGTAGGCTTGATTTCCAATTCATACTCTTGAATTTTAGCAATCCATCTTCCCCTTGTACCTAATCCTTCTAACTGAGATAATGCATCCTTAACTATTGAAATAGGAAGATACCCAATTACTTTGGAGTACCGAATGAAGACTCTAATTTTTTTTAGGGACTTTACCAAAGCATATGCTTGTTTTTCAACCATGGGGTATTTTAATTTTGCATTTTGCATATTTTGCAAGGCTATACTCATGTAAGCAATGGGATGTTCTTGGCCTTGGTCATTTTTCTGAAGCAAAATACTAGCAATGGTGTCTTTAGAGGAAAAAGAAAAAATCTGAAAGTCCTTGGAATATGAGGTTGACCATCTTTGGGATATAATTCTCAATATCCATAGTCCTATAACATGCACTATTCTCGTTGAATATTAGCACTACAATTTAATTAACCATTCCCCATTTCCTCGACTAAACCGGTCTTGATTTACACTTTTCCATCCATGGCTTTGCTCAATTTTAAATCTCTCTCTTCACTTCATTGAGTGATTCACTGTGAAAAACTACTTGGCCATTCAAGACTACTCAGCTCCAAGTGGAAATGCTACACTCATCCATGTGCACTTGTACCCTGCTTTTGCTGCACACTCTGATGATAGAGGCAACCTTCTTCCTTTCGATACTTTTAGACAAAGTTGCTAGATCATATATAAAAATTACTTCTTGCATCCCTATGCTTGAACATAGATATCGCTCATTGTTGGGCGCATACCTATTTTGAGGCAATACCTATTTTTGGAGAATAAAACCCAGTTTTGGAAAAGAAAAGCTGGTAGGAAAAGCGACACGTGCGATGGAAAGCCGTATGCAAAGAAGGAAAGAATGCAAGGCACACAAGCAGAAAAACCCAACCATGTTAGGGTTAGGGTTTTGGTAAGAGATCGTAACGGTTGGTAAATTTGTAAACTAGTATAAATAATAACCTAGGAGTTCTAGGTTGGGGTTCCAAGTGGTTGTTGTTGGTTCAAGTTAATTCTGAATTGTAAGAAACTACTGTGATACCTTTTTGTAAGTTGTTGAGTTGTAGAAGATTCATGTAGCTAGATCTTGAGGGTTATATCATAGGCTGAGGAGCCTAGTGTGATCTAGTCCTCCTCACAATGGTTGTGGAACCTGTCTCATAATTGTATTATTGGAACTGTAGTGTGCGCAGTGCCATATTTTGTAGAAATATAAATAAAAGAGTCTAAGAAGCTAGATCTTTGTGGATGTAGCCTAGGAGGGGGTGAACCACGGTAAAAATGGTGTACTATTTGATGAGTGAATACATGTTTACTTTATGTTAATGGTTGATCATCTTTAATTCCTGCTAATGATTGATTTGCGCATAATTGGTTAGATAGATCTATTAGAATGCATGTATAAGATTACAGATGAGTGGATCTTAATAATAATAGATAAAGTAACCAGTTTAAGGCCTTAAGAATATCAAATCCAATCCCAGATCCCCACTCTTTCCTAGACTACAAGCACCTGAGCATTGCAATCACCCATAGAACTATCTCGGGTGAGACTGCACAATACATTTTGTGTGTTGTGTTGCCTTCTAGTTTACTAGAAGGCCCAATAGTTTTAGAGGGTTTTGTTAGAAACCTATTCATATTTGAACCTGGGTAAGCCCAATAAGTAGAAAGAAAGAGTAATAACCAACAAGTGGTTTCGTTTCCAGCTAGAACTGCATGGGATTGAGTGAATGGGATCCGTAGAAGAAGCATATGGAGAATGAAGGTATAAAAGGGAATGTTCAGACTTGTTGGGTATGTGTTATATTATTTTCATGTGTGTGTCTGGGCGCGTCAGATTCGACAACTGCGTTTGACGATCCTAGATTTTTCTATTTTTAGCGGTTTCCTAAATTAATTTCAGATTAAGGGATTAGGGTTTTGGTATCTACAAAATACCTAAAATATTGTATATATTGTATGGTGAATGGTAAAATTAATACAATGAAGAGTTGAAAGGTGCGACACCAAGGAAGGCTGGTTTTCTCCCGATTAAAGGTTTCCAGTGTAAATCTCTATGTACTATGTGTATGAGCCATTGATTAATTTCTATTTTTCTTAAGAATCTGTATGCACTGCTTTACTTCACAGGTTTAAAAATTACAAGACTGTGGAATCCAATGAAGGAAAATATTGAAAGATGGTTGAAAACAAAGGAGCTTGAGTTTGTGTAGAAAGATAACATAAACCCTAAGTTAACACCATGCAAATATCTGGACAAGTACGTGTTTAGAACCTTGCATGAGGTATTTTTTTGTGATTCCCCGCATGTGTTGCAGGAGTGGTGATTAAGGTTAAAATACAACCACCCTACAAATGGAATTAGACAGCTCGAGTGGAATACTGTGGAGATCGTGCAGTTACAACAAGTTAACAACAAATTCATGCACGCAGTAGATTTCTGGTTAGACAATATTGTTGCAGGGTTTATCAAAGAATTTGCAGTAGATACTGCGAATTCTTACAGCGCAATAGAGAAAGAGTTTCTAAAGAAACCTAGAGGTAGATATATCGGATCGATGTATACTTCAATCAATATTTTATTGTATAACAACGATGTGATGCCTATGGAATCAGACAACTAAACTTCCCTACGTGCATGAGGGAAGGGGGGGAAGCTTTGACAATAGGTGGAGAAATGGAGGAAGAGATGGATAAGGGAAAGAAGGAGGCCATGGAACCAATCATTATGGAGGAAGATCAAATAAAGAAGATAATGGCAACTGCTGGAAAGACGTACAATGGAGTACCCTACCAATATAAGATGAATAATAAGAAGAGAGACATAACAGATAGAGAGGGATTGACAATTGATGAAGAAGAGGTAGAGGATCTTCAGGATGTGGAGCAGATTGAGGAAATCTTGCGGGAAACATATGAAAGGAAGATAAGCGGTCCAAGGGCAGGAACAAAAGGCATAACTCCCATCCATGTCAGTGTCATTGTGGAACCCATAACCCCATGTGCGACTAATACACCAGAAAGAACACCACAATTTATATAACTGAATTTTAGTGGAAGAAAGACAGTAGGAAGTAAATCCAAACAAGGAGCAAAAATTGGAGGATCCAGTTCAGGAAGTAGTAGTCAAATATCTACACCGCAGAGAGGTAGTAGTTCATCACAGTTCAAGATGGAAAGAAATGATCCCACCATTAGGTTACCAAAATTTCGGGGAGAGGCATCTGAGGACCCTGAAAATAATTTGTTCATCTGCGAGAAGATATGGGAATCAAAACATATCACATACGAGGATACAAAACTTGCGCAATTAGTTATCACGCTGTAAACATTCCACCAGGAACAACAAGGACGATTGCAGTTGTCAAGAAGCTACTGATAAATCAATTTTAGAAGCCTAGTTCAAAAGATCAATACATGAATGAGATGATTGAAATTAGACTGAAACCATGTGAGTCAGTTTGGGAGATTGATTAGAGGTTCAAATGGTTGAAGGGTAAGTTGAAGGATGTCATGACTGACATGCAACATAGACATATCTTTGTGAACTCATTGTTACCACATTTGAAATACCCCTTGAGATAGCAGGAGTTGCAAACTCAGGCAAAGGCTTTGCAAGCAACCCTACAATTGGAAGAGAACTAGTATCAGAAGATAGATCCAACAATAGAGGAGATGAAGGAGGATCTGAAGAACCTTACATTTCAACTGAACCAGAATAAGAGAAAAGAGAAAAGAGAAAAGAGAAAAGAGAAGTTGTTTGGTGTACCACATGCATGATAGAAGGACACCACACGAATGAATGTCCAACGTTCACGCAATACATGGAAACATGGGTACCAAACCCTTTGCCAATAGGAGGAAAATGGTGTGAGATTTGTAGGACACATGGGCATGATCCATATCATTGTCCAATGATGCATAAGTACCGGACAATACCCAAGAGCTCATACTGCAATTTTTGCAAGTCAGTAGGCCATGATGATAAAGATTGTAGGATGGTGGAGCAGATGAGGGAAAGAACGTCAGACATCTATAGGGTGTAGGAATAAATGATGTCAGGGCAAGCTACACCTCAATTTAACTAGGTACCACCTCCATACAACACTATGCAACAACAATATAACACTAGACAACCACAATATAGTAACACACAACCACAATATAACCCCGCACAGTATAATCATATGCCTCAGTACAACGCACTGTGTGGAGATCAAACTGGCTACATAGGTGAAGGAAGAGGTGGAGGAAGAGGTAGAGGAGGATTTGGAAGAGGTAAAGGTCTAGTCATGTGCCACAACTGCCAACAACCAGGACACTATGCAAAATAATGTCCACTTCTACCTGTGACATGTATGTACTGTTGCATAGCAGACCATGACATAGAAGAATGACCAACACTTTTGGGAAAGATTAAAGAAAAGAGGAACCAGAACAATCAGAATGTTCAATGGATCTCTGCAGAAGCTAGGGACGATGGAATAAATATCAACATAGTCAGGCGAGGAGGCGCTAAAGAAGGACTTGATGTAGTGCGACCGGATCCAACACAATACCAATGGGCGAAGAAAAATATTGAAACACAAAACAAGTTTGATGCGCGGAAAGAAAATGAGACATTCAAGGAAGCCAAACAAGAGTTCCTCAAACAATATGTTGTGTCTACATCAGTTGCGCAACATACTCAGAACGTACCAATGTACGAGATTCCTTTTGATTAATTGGGTTGGTTGTCATTGATGTTAACCCTTGAAGAAAGTTCAGTAGTGAATTCTGGTAGCACAAAAGTTTGGGTAATGGACCCAAGTTTTTTTTATGTATAATGGTATGAATTTTGATATATTTGTAGGTAAGAATATTCTAGATGGATAGTGCATGTCATGCCATTTCTGGTGGTATGTGGAACGTCACATAACTCCTCACGGTTTGAGAGTTATGGCCTTACGAAGTTGGAGGACCCTCATTTGTTGGCTTGAAGCCCCAAAAGGTCAAAGAAGTCAAAGTGCTTGTAAAAAAGCAATTATTTAAATAATAAAGTGAAGTGACAAAGCAAAGAGTATTATTTAAATAATAAAGTGAAGTGAAAAAGTCAAAGAGGATTATTTAAATGATAAAGTGAATTGACAAAGTCAAAGATGATTATTTAAATAATAAAGTGAAGTGACAAAGTCAAAGAGGATTATTTAAATGATAAAGTAAATGGAGAACTTTCTAATTATGGAAAGTGGTTATAAGAAGGTTAACCCTAAAATGAGGAAAATGGGTTAAATAGTCAAATGGCTATTGGATATATGGACAAGTGACAAATTGGGAAAAGTTGGACATAGGTGACTATGTGGACAAAGTGGTCTAGGAGATGCTTCTAAGGAAGCTACATGAAAGTATAAATAAGAGACAAGTCTCTCTCATTTCAATCACACTTGAGCATATTGAATATCTATAGGTGACTGAGGTAACCAAAGGATATCTAAGTCAAATTTCAGAGGGAAGGTGAAGTAAAGAAGGCTGAAATTCAAGGGAGGATAAATTATTTTGATGATGCTTTCTAAGGTATGTTATTTACAGGTCATCTCACCATTTTCACAATAATTTTTTTTATAGAATGATTCAAACTGTGAAATTGGGAGGTCATTGAGGAAACATATCCAAGTAGCTGTGGTACAAATTTTTGCTTGTGGGTCATTGTATTTTTGGAGTTACACTCCGTGGAAAATAGGGTTTGTGGCTAGTCCCGAAACTAGTTTAAAAGAGGTGTTTCATGTACAAAATTCATAACTTATTCATAACAGATCCAAATTCAGTAAGACCAAATGTGTTTGTTAGATTACAATCTTTAATATTCTGTGTACAATTTTCATATCCATACAAAAAATATTCTGTGCAAGGCATGCTCTACAAGTTCACTCTCTAGAATAAGCCAGAATTCAACAAGGTTGGTGCATGGTTGATGCACTTGTTTATGGTACATGTTGATTACAGGTTGAGGTACATGTTGATGCATGTTTCAGGTTATTGGTACAAGTTTTTTGGTGCAGGTTGATTGGTATAGGTTTACAAAATTATATCTCACAATGATAGTGTGACAGTGGTTCCATCATTGTACTTATATGTCAAGGCGGTTGGACGGGGCAAGGAAAAGTGGTTGTAGCCACCTTCCGGTTGTAGCTAGAGAACATAGGGGGTTGTAGCCTCCTTTTGGTTGTAGCCAAAGAATTGGGGAGTTGGAGCTTCCCTCAGGTTGTGGCTTGAGAAACTAAGGGGTTGGAGCCTCCTTCCATTTGCAGCTGGAAAAAAAAGGAAGTTGGTGCTTCCAATGAATGTAATTCTTCAAGACATATAAGAAAAATAATTATGTGGTTTTCTCCCACTTTGGGTTTCCATATAAAAACAATGGTGTATTGTGTATGTGTATGATTGTTCATTTGTTCATTGTTTATTTACTCTGCAAATATTGGATGATAATGCTACATTGATATAACACTTGCAGTATATGGTTAACAAAAATTATATTTCTCTATTACTGATTCACCCCCCTTTCAGTAATCCAACAATTGGTATCAAAGCAGGTTCCTTCAGAAATCAGTTTAACCATTGAAAGGTAGATCATGGAGAGAAACAACATGTATAAAAATGGAATACCACAGTTTGATGGACATAAGTATGCATTTTGGAGCATAAGGATGAAGACATATATACAAACACATGGATTTGAAATTTGGCAATCAATTGTAGATGGATACATAGCACCAACAGTTCCGCCGACAAATGACAAAGCAATGAAACTCGGTTAGAATAATTCCAAAGCCATAAATGCACCTCTGATTGTTCTTGGAGAATCGGTATTCACCAAAGTTGCACATTGTAAATCCGCTAAAGAGATTTGGGACAAACTTCGAAATATTTATGAAGGAGATTCAAAATTCAAAGCAACAAAGCTTCAAATTTACAGAGGTCATTTCGAACAATTAAAGATGAAGGAAGATGAGAATATTGCAGCTTACTTTTTACGAGTTGATGAAATAGTAAATGCAATCTTGGGATTGAGAGAATAAATCAAAGAATATATAATTGTTCAAAAGGTACTAAGATCTCTTCCTATGAGATTTTACCCTAAGATATCAACACTAGAAGAAAGAGCAGATCTAAACTCAATAATCATGGACGAACTAAATGGAATCTTTACAACATATGAAATGAGAACTAAATAGGAAAATCCAGATATAAATGAAGCAGCCTTCAAAGCATCCAAAAGGTCAAAGCAAAAAAGGAACGAAAAAAGAAAAATAATATAGCAACAACAATGATGTCTCAGAAGATGATGAAGAAGCGACCAACTTTGTTAGAAGATTGAACAAGGGAACCAACGACAGGTATAGAAGTAAACTTCCTTTGATTTGTTTTAATTGTGATGGTATTGGTCATTGTGCTAACAAATGTCCTCATAAGAAAAAGAGAAATGATGAAGGTTACTCAAATAGAAAACAAACATATAATGGCAAAAGAACCACAAAGAAAGTTTTCAAGAAAAGCTTATGCACCAAAGAAGACATCTCATCATCAGATGAAGATGAAGTCAATGACATTGAGACAGAAAGAGTTATATTCATGGCAGTAGAAGACTCTGATAAAGGATACTCTGAAGAAGAATATGAAGAGGCAGAAGTTGACTACCGAGAATAATTTTTGTGTGCCATAGAAATTATCAGAAGAGAAAAGAAGAAAAACAAGAAACTACAAGCGGGACTAAACAAGAAAGAAGACACTTAGGAACCAGAACAAATGATCACAAATTTGAAGGTTCAAATTGAAGAAGATAAAAGAATTGAAGAAGCACTCAAAGAACATCTAGAAGGAAGAGACAGGATCATTGGAAATTTGGAAGCATAAATTGTCACATTGAGAAAGGATCTTCAAAATAAAAATATGCAGAACAACTCAAAAGTTTGAATGACATTATCAACAGTCAAAAAACTCATCATGACAAGTCCATACTTAGATACAATCAGACAGAAAATGGATCAATCTCCAAAAAAATAGAACAAGAAACATATCCCAAAATATATGCAGAAACAATCAAAGTGGATAGGAAGTTCTACAAACAAAATTACAGGGACACTCCTCCACTGAGAAGATTCAGATTTCAAAATCACCGATCAAAAGAAACAGATAGGCCTCGGGAAGAAGAATGATTCATAAGAGTACCTCATTTCAGAAGATCTTCAACTCTCATGTATCAAACTATCTTTTTTGGTTTATGTTATGCATGTAATAATTTTGGACATAAAGCCGTGAATTCTGGTGCTAACAATAGGAACATAAACAACTTTGAAAGTCATACACAAAAGGGTTATCCAAGAAGGCCTAGTGAAACACATAGAAGAAGTTACAATAGGTTTGAATCATTGAGCACTGAAGTGGAATGCTACAAATGTAACAACTTTGGACACATGGCCAAAGATTGCAAAATGACAGTTCCTCCTATAGAACCATAACAGAACAACAACAATCACAGACAGGAACCTCAGAAAAGGACATGGATAATAAATAAGAATCAATATAGAAATGAACAATGCACACTCGCTCTACAAGCTAAGTAGAAGAAATGTGGTTGGTATGTTGACAGTGGTTGTTCAAAACACATGACAGGTGATAGAGACATGTTTCTTACATTAATAAAGAAAAGAGATGGATCGGTCTCCTTTGAAAATGATGATTCATTGGAAAAGACACAGTCGGAATTGGGAACAAGAATACCAAGGCAAGAAATGTTATACTAGTAGAAGATATGAAATATAATCTTCTAAGTGTGAGTCAAATGTGTGACCAAGGTCATAAATTTACTTTCGATTCACAAAAGTGTGAGATAAGAAAAGAAGGTTCAGGAAAATTGATTGCAACAACTGCGAGAATTTCAAGCAACATATATGTATTAAGTGAAATTGGAAATGAAAAGTGTTTCCTAGGAAAGGAAGATGAAAGTTGGTTATGGCACAGAAGAATGGGTCACATACATTTTGATAACCTTGTCAAAGTTAGAAAAAGGGAAGCAGTTAGAGAAATGCCCCAGATTACAAAACCAACCAACACTTTATGCAAGCATTGTCAACAAGGAAAGCAAACAAAGGTCGGGTTTAAATCAAAAGAATATGCAATGACAAGACCACTAGAAATTGTGCATACTGATCTAGTTGGACCAACTACAACAAAGGGTTTAAAAGGTGAGAAATACTTTATGTTATTAGTTGATGATTATACAAGAATGACTGCAGTTTGATTTCTCAGGAATAAGTCAGAAGCTTTTGAAAACTTCAAGGTCTACAAGGAAATGGTTGAAAATGAAATGGATTCAAAAATCAAATGCTTGAGATCTGATAATGGAGGAGATTTCACTTAAAATAAATTTATCGACTATTGCAGCAGGCATGGAATAAAAAGTCCATTCTCTGTTGCTAGGACACCTCAATAAATTGGAGTTGTTGAAAGAAAGAATAGGATAGTAGAGGAAATAGATCAAACAATGCTAATGGATTCCAAATTGATAGATATATTTTAGAAACATGCAGTGAATACAAAATTTCACATTCAAAACAGAGTAATGCTCAGAAACAACACTGAAAAAACTCCCTACGAGCTATGGAAAGGAAGACCAACAAATGTGAAGCACTTCAGAGTTTTTGGAAGCAAATGTTACATCAAAAGAGAAGATGGTAGAATGGCAAAGTTTGACTCTCCTGTGGACAAAGGAGTACTTGTTGGTTACTCAAGTACAATGAAAACATACAAGTGTTACAACCTGAGATTGAACAAAGTTGTGGAAAGCATCAACGTAACAATTGATGGAACAGGTAGACAATAATTAAAGGAAGAAGAAAATGAATCAATGGAACAACTTTACGAAGTAGAAGTAGAAGATGAAAAAGAAATAGAAGAGGAAGATGAAGAGGATCCAACAGAAGCAGAAGAAAAATTTCAGCAAATGCCTTCAAAGACACCTAACAGGCGAGTACAGAAGAATCATCCTTCAGATGAGATTATCATAACCAAATATGCAGGAGTTGAGACTAGAAGAAGAATTTGTTCACCAGAACAAACACACCTAGCACTCTCATATACGATTTAACCAACCTGTTTTGAAGAGGCTGGCAAGGATGAATTTTGGAATAAGGCCATGGATGAAGAATTGGATCAATTAGAGAAAAATGGCACTTGGGAATTGGTTCCAAGACCAAAGGATAAGAATGTGATCGACACAAAGTGGGTATACAAGAATAAGTTGAATGAAGATGGACAGGTTACAAGGAACAAATCTAGATTGGTATGTAAAGGATATGAACAGGTTGAAGGAATCGACTTTGAAGAGACATTTTCCCCAGTTTCCATAATGGAAGCAATCCGATTGCTTTTAGCTTATGCATGCTCCAAAAATATTAAAGTGTATCAGGTGGACATAAAATCAACTTTTCTGAATGGGAAACTTGAAGAAGAAGTCTACATTGAACAACTAGCATGATTTTAGTTGTCAGAGAACGCATATTATGTGTGTAAATTAAAGAAGGGTTTGTATGATCTAAAACAGGATCCTAGAGCATGGTACTCTAGACTGGATAAATATCTACAGTAGGAAGGGTTAAGAAAATGAAGTGCAGACAACAACCTCTACATCAAGGTAACTCGAGATAGTATTTTATTAATTGAAGTTTATGTTGATGATATTATTTTTGGAAGCACTGTTGACAGATTAAGACATAATTTTGTAAAGGACATGCATAATGAATTTGAAATGTCATTACTTGGAGAACTATCATTCTTTCTGGGTCTTCAAATACGTCAAAGAAACCAAGGAATTTTTATTTCTCAAACCAAGTATATCAGATAAATACCAAAGAGGTTCATAATGGAATATTGCAAACCAATTATCACTCCCATGCAAACCAGTTGCAAGTTGAGCAAAGATGATGATTCAAAGTATACATATCAGAGACAATACATGTCAACGATTGGTAGCCTACTATATGTGACAACATCTAGACCAGATGTAATGGAGGTAGTTGGATAGGTGGCACGATTTCAATCGGTGCCAAAGGAATCACATGTATTAGCAGTGAAGAGGATTTTCAGATATCTCAAAGGAACATAAGAGTTTGGATTATGGTATCCAAAAGGAAAGGATATATCACTTATTTCCTACACAGATGCAGATTGGGCAGGTTGCATTGATGACTGACAAAGAACCAGTGGAACAACGTTCTACTTAGGTGAGTGCTTAGTATCATGGCTAAGAAAGAAACATTCATCAATATCTTTATCTACAACTGAGACAGAGTAAATTGCATAAACACCATGTTGTACACAGGTTCTATGGATGAAACAAACTCTGAAATATATAGAGGTTGAGTATGATGATCCCATTCCAATCTATAGTGATAATACAAGCATCATCGGTATCTCAAAGAACCTGGTGATGCACTCCAAGATGAAGCACATTCCAATCAAGTATCACTTTCTACGGAAACAGGTTACAGAAAAGAACATATAGTTGAATATGTGGGCACAAAAGAACAAGTGGTAGACATATTTACAAAATCGCTTCCACGAGAATCCTTTGAGTATCTTCGCCAAAGACTCGAATTTATTTCTACTGCAAAATGAATGCTTTTGAATGCTTATCTTATATGTATTAAATGTACACGAGGAAGAACCATAAAGAGGATAGTTCAGGTTGGGAGATCAGACGATTCTGTTAGGGGGAGAAGACCCGGATGGAAAGATACCTTTTCCATTGATGACAAAGGGGAAGATATTTACCAGATGCATAGGACAGAGGCATGGTTCCAGGGGGAGCGTTGGTCACAAAGATGCAGACATGGTTCCAAGGGAAGCATGAGTGATATGATTTCAGTATTGCATCAGAGTGTTGCCATCAATGACAAAGGGGAAGATTTTTGATTAATTGGGTTGGTTTTCATTGATGTCAACCCTTGAAGAAAGTTCAGTAGCACAAAGGTTTGGGTAATGGACCCAAGTTTGTTTGATGTATAATGGTATGAGTTTTGATATATTTGCAGGTAAGACTATTCTAGATGGATAGTACATGTCATTCCATTTCTGGTGGTATGTGGAACGTCACATAAATCCTCACGGTTTGATAGTTACGGCCTTACGAAGTTGGAGGACCCTCATTTGTTGGCTTGAAGCCCCAAAAGGTCAAAGAAGTCAAAGTGCTTGCAAAGAAGAAATTATTTCAATAATAAAGTGAAGTGACAAAGTCAAAGAAAATTATTTAAATAATAAAGTGAAGTGACAAAGTCAAAGATGATTATTTAAATAATAAAGTAAATGGAGAACTTTCTAATTATGGAAAGTGGTTATAAGAAGGTTAACCCTAAAAGGAGGAAAATGAGTTAAGTAGTCAAGTGGCTATTGGATATACAGACAAGTGGCAAATTGGGAAAAGTTGGACATAGGTGACCATGTGGACAAAGTGGTCTAGAAGATGCTTTTAAGGAAGCTACATGAAAGTATAAATAAGAGGCAAGGCTCTCTCATTTCAATCACACTTGAGCATATTGAATATCTACAGGTGACTGAGGTAACCAAAGGATATCTAAGCCGAATTTCAGAGGGAAGGTGAAGTAAATAAGGCCGAAATTCAAGGGAGGATAAATTATTTTGATGATGCTTTCTAGGGTATGTTATTTACAGGTCATCTCACCATTTTCACAATAATTGTTTTTCTAGAATTATTCAGACCGTGAAATTGGGAGGCCATTGAGGAAGCATATCCAAGTAGTTGTGGTACTAATTTCAGATTTTGGTTCGTTGTATTTTTGGAGTTACACTCTGTGGAAAATAGGGTTTGTGGCTAGTCCTGAAACTATTCTAAAACATGTGTTTCAGGTACAAACATCATAACTTCTTCATAACAGATCCAAATTCAGTAAGACCAAATGTGTTGTTTAGAGTACAGTCTGTAGTATTATGTGTACAATTTTTAAATCCATACAACAAATATTTTGTGCAGGGAACGCTCTACAAGTTCGCTCTCTAGAATAAGCTAGAATTCAACAAGGTTGGTGCATGGTTGATGCACTTGTTTATGGTACAGGTTGATTACAAGTTGAGGTACAAGTTGATGCATGGTTGATGCATGGTTTAGGTTATTGGTACATGTTGTTTGGTGTAGGTTTATTGGTACAGGTTTACAACAATATATCTCACAGTGATAGTGTGACACTGGTTCCATCATTCTACTTATACATCAAGGCGGTTGGACGGAGCAAGGACAGGTGGTTGTAGCCACCTTCTGATTGTAGCTGGAGAACATAGGGGGTTGTAGCTAGAGAATTGGGGAGTTGGAGCTTCCCTCAGGTTGTAGCCTGAGAAACTAGGGGGTTGGAGCCTCCTTCCAGTTGCAACTGGAAAACAAAGGAAGTTGGTGCTTCCAATGAATGTAATTCTTCAAGACATATAAGAAAAATCATTTTGTGGTTTTCTCCTGCTTTGGGTTTCCACGTAAAAACACTGGTGTAATTTGTATGTGTATGTTCATTTGTTCATTGTTTATTTACTCTGCAAATATTGGATGATAATACTACATTGATATAACACTTTCATTATATGGTTAAAAAGAACTAGATTGTTCTATTACTGATTCACCCCCCCTCTCAGTAATCCAACAGTGCCTTCCTCAATGGACCACACCAATGAGGCACAAACTTTAGGGAAAGTAAGTACCATAAATACTTTTTTGCAATCCTATGTTAAACTACTAAATGATCCATCATCTGTTAAAGTTTTGCAAAATATGTTAGAAATATATAACAGATAGTTTGGTAGAGGGGAAGTTAGAGAAGAAAACAATCAATCACCTTCATACAAGAAGGAGGACAAGTAGAGAATTCAGACTGAATGCAAATATAGTGGATTTCAACATGGGGGATATTATACTGGACTTAAGCTATGAGGTAAATGTGTTACCCAAGAAGACATGGCAGTGTATGGGAGAACCCACACTAGGCTATTCACCTGTCCAGTTGAAGTTATAAAATCAACATAGATTTCCACCAATTGGAAGGCTTAAGGGTATGACAATAGATCTGGATGGAGTGCGCACTAAGGAAGACTTTGAAGTGATAGAAATATTGGATGGCACAACACCTTATCCAACATTTCTTGGCTTGGATTGGCCATTTGATAACCATGCCATAATCAACTTGAAAACAAGGAAGATGACATTCAAATCAGGAGAATACAGAGTCATTGCGCCATTAGATCCATCAGAAGGAGAAAGGTTTGTAGAGCCAACTTGCTTAGATCTGGAGGAAATAAACCAGTTTTACATAACCACTGTGCGCAGAGAAGATTATGTAAACCCAACTACAGATGGGGTACTCAGCTAGAGGAGAATCACATCATGTGATTTTGACTCAGATACAGGTTTGGAGAATTGGCATCATAGATTACATGAAGTCTCCACAATAAGGTGCGCAAGAATAGACCACACAGTAATATGGGTGGGTACCGAGATAAGAGAACCTCCCAGTTTTCATGGCATAAATTATTTAGAAGAATTACTAACAAGATACGAAGATGAAGGGTTAGAGAATTAGAGGCTCTTATCCTTGGACATTGCACTCAAGAAAACACCTGCAAGATGGTGGGGTGTGCACAAAGAAACAGTTAAGGACTGGTACCACTGTAAGCGACTACTGTGCATTAGATTTGACACAGAACATGGTACCAATAAAATATAGAGATATGATGGACATGGGACACTAGCAGAGCATTTGGAGAAGTGAAAGACACAATGGAGAATGACACCACTAGAGGAATGGCCTCATCACTTCATCCATACATTGGAGGGAATTCCAGAAAACTGGTATGTAGACCAGGAACTACACAGAGGCACTGCAGAATGGAAAACATTACAACATAATTTTATAATAACCTTCTCATTCGAACATGAGAACCCAAACATTGATTCAAGACTAAAAAATATAAGAGGGGTGATATTTATTGATGAACTAGTGGTTGAAATCATGACAGAGTATCAACAACAGAACAGACAAACAGTTAAGGAACTACTGTCATGCTATAATGTGGAAGAAGAAGCACCAAATGAACATGAACCACACAATATTTAGATTACATAAATTGAAGGAGAAAGAGAGGTGGAAGGTCCATCTTTTGAATCAAAATTATTTGTTGCACCTATCAAAGTGAATAAATTCAACATTGGGACAACTGATAATCCTAAAATGGCAAGTATTGGAGACTATTGGGATGAACAAACAGTCGAAAGAATAACAATGTTACTGTGCGAATACAATGAATTGTTCCCAACAACCTTTACAAAGATGAAAGGAATAGTAGGAGAGCTAGGAGAGATGAAGATACCTCTCAAACCTTAGGTAAGACATGTTAGATAGAGACCTTATAGACTGAACCGAGTGTATAAGAAGAAAATGAAAGCTGAAATTGACAGAATGTTGGAAGCTGGTATCATAGAACTAGTAAAGGAATCTGAATGGGTAAGTCCCATGGTAGTGCAAGAAAATAAGCAAGGGGGGGATAAGAATTTGTGTAGATTTGAGAAAGTTGAATGATGCTTACCTACATGACCTGTTTCCCACCCCTTTCATAGATGAGGTATTAGAGACTGTGGGAGGCCAAGAAGCATCCTCATTTATAGATGGATTCTTAGGTTACCATCAGATCAAGATATCTCCAGAAGACAGGTAAAAGACTACTTTTGGTACTTTTGGTACACAATCATGCCATTTGGGTTGGAGAATGCACCAACCATATTTTCAAGAGTAGTCATATATGCTTTTAAGAAATTTATACATTAGTTCTTAGAAGTGTATCTGGATGACTGGACTATATATAGTTTGTTAAAGGACCATGTAGAAGTGTTAAGGCTAATGTTGGTAATATGCAGGTAGTGTCATATATCATTGACTATAAATAAATTCATTTTTGGAACACCTTTTGGGATACTGTTGGGACATGTAGTATATAAACAAGGGTTACTAGTTGATCCTGATAAGATTGCAGTCATTGCCAACTTACCACCACCAAAATCAGTGCTTTAGTTGAGATCAAGACTAAGACATACATGATATTACAGGAAATTCATAAATGATTATGCGTAGATTATTGTGCCAATGGAAAAAATGTTGAATAAGGATACCCAATTTCAGTGGAATAAAAATTGTCAACAAGGATTGGACACCTTAAAATAAAAGATGGTCACAACACCTATCCTTGTATTCCCAGACTGGGAAAAGACATTTCATGTGCATGTAGATGCATCAACCATAACACTTTGAGCAATTCTGGCACAACCAAGAGTAGGGGATTTAGACCATCATATATCCTTTGCAAGTAGCAAACTGTTAGAATCAGAGTAGAATTACAACACCACATAAAAAGAAGGCCTAGCCATGGTATATGCACTTCAAAAGTTCATGCACTATTTGTTGGGAAAACACTTTAAGAGGTTCACGGATCATTCTTCCCTAAAATATTTATTCAACAAGCCAGTGTTGGGGGGGGAGGATTTGTAAATGGTTGTTGTCATTTCAAGAATTTGATTTTGAAGTAATAGTCAAACCAGGGAATTTGAATGTAGGACCTGATCATCTATCAAGGGTCACTAATGGAGAGGAACTGACCAACTTGGAAGACAAATTCTCTGATGTACAATTGTTTTCTATACAAATAGATGATGAATATTTTGATGATATCATTGAATAATTGAGCATAGGGATTGCGCCACAATAATTTAGCACTGTGTCGAAGAAGAATCTGGTAGTCAAAGCTCCAGATTATCAACTGATTGCAGGACACATATAAAATGGGCGCAAACAACATTTTTAGAAGGTGTGTGCTAGAGCATTAAAGGCCTAGAATTTTGGCAGAAGCTCATGAGGGAATAGCTGGAGGAAATTATGCTGGAAAGGCTACCGTGCAGAAGGTATTACGTACAGAATGCCAAGGAATATTGCTAGAAATGTGATGTCTGTCAGAGGGTTGGTAAACCTATTAGAAGGGATGAGATGCCCCTGAGACCACAAACAACTTTGCATCTATTTGAAAAATGGGAAATCCATCCACCAACAAAAAGGTTAGGATCAAGATATATCATTACTACGATAGAATACTTAACAAGATGGGCAGAAGCAACAACAGTCAAAGATTGCAGCGCAGGGACAATAACACAATTCTTGTTTGAGAAAGTGATCACTAGATTTGGATGTCCAATAATTTTTATGAGTGACCAAGGTACTCACTTTATCAACAATAATATTAGATATATGACTAAGGAGTTTCAAGTCTACCACCAGAAGAGTACACCATACCATCCTTAAGAAAATGGAACAGTGGAAGCCTTCAATAAAATCTTGGAGAATGCTCTGACAAAGATCTGCAATGTCAACATGGATGATTGGGATTTGAAAATACCAGCAGTATTATTGGCATATATGACTACATGCAAGAAGTTGACAGGACAAACACCATTCAAATTGATGTATGGGCATGAAGGAGTAGTACCATTAAAATTTATGGTACCCAGAATATGTGTAGCAACAATCACCAACATGACAGAAAGAGGCGTAGTGAAGGAGAGGTTAAACCAACTAATGGAGATGGAAGAGGATAGGATTATGGAAGGATTTCATTAGGAAGTACAAAAAGTGAGAGACAAAGCCTGACATGATAGACATATCAAGAGGAAGAGTTTCAAGGAAGGAGGCCTAGTCTTGCTCTATGACAGTAAATGTTTTCAACATATTGGTAAATTTAGAATGCATTGGCTAGGGCCCTATGAAGTAAAGAATGTCATATATGGGGGATCTGTAGAACTGAAAGATCTGGCAGGAACATAACTCAAGGGAATGATCAATGGTGGTCGACTGAAACTATAAAGGGACAGTCAACCTCCTAACATTTAAAGTTACAACGTAATAATAAATCATGTACATAGTGTGATCTAGTAGAAGCTAGGATAGAGAAATGACAAAAATAAATAAAAAGGAGAAAAAAAAAGGAAAAATAAATATAAAAACAGAAAAGAAAGAAAATACAAAAATTGTTGGGAAATATTGTGCGTAGAAAAAGTGGACTCAACGCAACAAACGAAAAAATTTCCATGCGCAACAGATGGGTAACAGAAAGAAAAACACTGCGCACTAACAAAAAATCACAGCGGAAATGCACGACACACTTAAAAAGTTCAACGCATCAGAAAAAGGACCAACGGTCAGAAAAGCGAAAAATGGCGGTTACGACAAAAAGGCGCCAACTGGAGGCATTTATGAAATTAAATGGAACATACTCATAACACTTCATTGCATTAATCTCAGCCAGGGAAGCTTCTCCAAGAAGCTTCATGACATTTATGGCACCTTCCATATAAAGGGGAAATGTGGGAAAAATCTAACGTATTGAGAAATTGCAAAATTGCAGCGACAAAGAGTATGTAGAGTAGAGGCGAATAAACGACTGCATAGTGCGAACTAGTCAAATCCCATTCAACAAAAAGCGAGCAGTACCCATGATGACACCACAAAATATTGGCGCACCGAGCCAAATAGAAATGAAAACCCGTAGCAATGTTAGAGTACCTCATGAAACCGTGGAGGCTAAATAGGAAACCGCATAGAGAGAGGGATTCATCGATGTTGATGCAAGTCCCTCACCATGAGTTGAACCAACAAGCCCCACACCAATGGAGGAAGAAGCCCAAGATCCAACAACGACTTCCATGGAAATCGATTCGCACGATAGTGCGCATGGTCATCAAACAAACGACGCAAGTGACCTACAACAACCTGCGAGGGTCGAAGAAACTCAAAGAACAAATGGCGAAGCAAGCGAGCACACAGAGGTTGTGGGGCCAAGACCACAACTTGAAGAAGGGTTTTCAAAATAGAAGGAAGGGCTGCTCGAAGACATATCTGGGCATCCATATTTTGGTGCAGAGCATAGGCAAGCGAAGGCTGGGACCTCTAGTGCACCGATCAGAAGAAAGGGAAAATAACTCATGGAATGGTCCCCACGCAAGGATCTCGATGCAACACTCGTACTGCCGCTCATCCGAGAGGGAGTGAAGTCCCCACCAACACTTTTGGGTTGCGTGGAAAAGCTGAAGTATTCGGGCCACGATGTGGCCGACATTGGAAAATTCCCTGAATTTGCATAGTAGGTATACATGGACAACATAGGCATAAGACCCTTTGGCAACCCTATACTGCAACCAAAACCATGGGAAACTGGCCTGGTCAACACAGGAATCCTCAACTTGGTGGAAATTCCCCATTTTGGCAAGGGGAAGGATGTAAATAACTGTGTCAAGCAGTTAATGGGAGTCCTCCATGGAGAATTCTTATATCTGAAGGAACCCATATCAATCGACGTTGAGTTGATTTCATTCCTCACAGATCTTCCATCCATGGGCGAGAGTCCCACGCAGTACCTAGATGACAAGACAAAGGAGAAATCTCTTGCTGAGGAGATGAAGAAAACATACAACATAGAGAGGGGCTCACGCGGTATAATAAAAAAAAGAATCAGCGATGCAGGCACAAGAATGGTCACAAATCCTATGGCCTGCAAACTATTAAGAAAGTGCTACAAGGAGGAAGTTCATGCAGGGGTTTTCATAGCTGCAACATAGTGCGCCCATGGCACCATGCTTAGATGGTCCCCTTACCTATTGAATCTATTCCTCAACGACTGCAAACACGCACAAGACTTGGGGATGTAATTTCATTATTCTTGGTTAATACTTTTGATAGCACTAATCTGGTGGAGGTAGCCACCATATTCTTATTTATGTGACATAATAGGTAGTTTCCACGTAGCATGGTATACCTCAATGGGGAACACTTTGAACCACAAGAGAAGAAGTGGAAATGCATGTACCTTTGTGCGATACCTCAATGACATCCAAGAAAGCATAGAAAACACATGGAGGATCACTCCAGAGGTTGTTGCACAATACCAAGGTATTGCAAATTTTAGAGCCACGTGCCACACCATGTGGATACAGGTGCGCAGGGATCCAACCAAGGAATGGATGCAATTGCGATACTGCATCAATGGCAAAGATGTAGAAATGGTCATGCAGGATTGGCATGATGACTGGAAGATCCCAATCATTCATAAGGAAGTGCCTACAAGCAAGGAAGTAGAATCAAGGGTATTGAAGACACCTGTAGGAGACAACACTGCACCCAAAAAACCAAAGTCGAGCCAAAATCCAGCGCAACAGAAGAAGGGGAGTGCACCAAAGAAAGATGCGCAGGCAGGAAAAAAGGACACTTCCCTAGCACAAGGAGAGCAAGGAATGGGAGATACAACTACACAAGAAACCCCCTCAACAACTACCCCACAAGAAACATGACCACCCAAGTGACCAATCATACACAAAGGGGGTTCGTGCAAGAAGGACAAGGCACACAAGCAGCTGCCAGAGTACATGATTAATGAGGATGACGCCGACCACGTGGCAGAAAAAGTACAAGAACACACAGTTGAGGAGTTCAAAGACACCTAGCACCAAATAGGTTGAATTCAATATGAGCTGGAAGACATAAGGCAGGTCCTGGAGCAGATGAGAGAAACGCACATACCTGAAAGGGGAACATAGCCCTTCCCCACAACAACAAAAGTAGAGGCAAGGACCGCACCAAGCGAACAAGACACCATCCAGAATATAGCACAGGTGAGTATGAACTTTCAAGTCACATCCAACATGTTGCAGATGGATGAAGCCATAGCCAAGACACCACTTAAGGATCTGGTGCAGGTAGATTTGGTAATGGAAAGAATACCAACTAAGGTATTTTACAATCTTCAAGTCAGTGTCACGCAGGAGGTGCAGTCGCGTGCAAGAACAAACACAACAAAATTATAGCATATGAAGAATGGCAAGGAAGCCTTAGAACTGTTAGTTGAGCAGGTCAAGATTGAAAATAACAAGGAAAAAGAATGTGCAAACAGAATGGAACAAGGTCTAACAGCGGTGTATAATCGCATCCGTGACAATATGCAAGTAGAGAACATAAGCATAGAGGAGAAGCTCAATCTCATTGCACAAACCATCGATCAATATAGGCAAGATATTGAGGATCTAAAGGAAAAATTGAACCCCACAACTCTTCTGGAAGTGAGAGAACAAAGGAAGCAAGAAGTTGCATTTCAAATAGGCGAGATGGAGAAACAAGTCAACGCAATAGCATAATTGTTTGACCAAGAAACGTAGCTCTTGTTACACATTATTTTAGTCACCCTGGTGATGTTTCTATAGCATGTGTTCAAGATCCCAAAATAACCTTTCTTCATGAGAAAAGTGGTTGGCTTCCTCTTCTTCAAAACCTTGTCAAGAAAGGACATCGCAGACCAAGAATAAGATACAGTGCGGCGATGCCTGATCCCCGCAGTTTGTCCTGGAACTGCCTTGCGGCGTTTCCGCAGGCTGTCCTATAACCAGGCTGCGGCGGTGTTGAAAGACTGAGAAAAGGTCGAAGCTCACGAAGGTTCTAGAAGGGAATCTTCTAGAATGTGAGGTGGCATCCATATGGTTTGGATCCTACTCACGTCTCTGATTTGGTGGGACCATCCTAATCTCTTTAACCATCTCTCTTTCTCCTATATAAGAATGGGTTTCTCATGGAAAAGGTTAAGAAAACAAGTAAGAAAGGAATTAATGAAAGAATAGACTGAGAATTGTGTGAGGGATTCTATTTAAATTGATGCTTGAGGTCTTCATTAGTCCATCAAGTTATTGTGGATCTTCTTCATGCAAGTTTGGAACAAGTGTGTGTGTTGGAGCAAAGGGCCACTAAAAGGGAACCTTGCAACATCAAGGTTGTTTGGTTGTATCTTCCACTCTTACTTAATATAATACAGTGGCATGTTTCTTTCCCATAAAATCATTCTCATTTTATTACATGACTCCTTGATCACATGTGTAAGTTTTCATTGAATATACTATTGTTTCTTTCACTTTGGTTGGTTTGTGTTTCATTGCAGATCCAATATCACAAGAGCATCGAAGCAGAGCAGGGACAACAAAGACATAAGGAAGCGATATTCAAAGGTATGTCATTCATCTCTTGTTTGATAGTAAATTCAATGATTAAAGCTTAGGGAAAGTGTCATGTCTTGTCTTGTTTTGTTCTAGATCCAGATGGATCTAGGGAGATCAGTTTATGTTCGCATGAACCAATTTATACAATAATAAAATTGGTGACCGTACTGGGGATACGACTTGTTTTCAGTTTTTTGTTGTTCGCTTGCCTTTAGCCTACTTCCTTTCATTTTAATATAGTCTCTGAGTCTGTGGGGGATCCATCCAGACTCTCTGGATCTGAAATTTCATTTAGACTCTTTGTCTGTTTTCCAATTTTTCTTTGTCTACATAGATATCTGCACTGCATCCCATATGCAGCCTGCAACGTCCCTGGATTGTCGCACCCTACTTGTTTAGACCAGTGCCAAATCTTCACATCTTATCCCATAGCTAGCCTGCATAAACCTTAAATCGCCGCACTGTGCCTTACTGCTAGGTTGCGACGTTTCCTGTAGAATTTATTGGATTATGTCTTTTTGTCTTCTGTCACCTAGTTTTGCTTTGATCACCTGGAAAGAACTTTTGGTACCAATATTCCAATTGTTTTCTGAGTTTAAGACTTGTTGTTGAAAACCCTTGTTCATCATTTTACAAATTTTTACTTCTTGCATTTTGTCAACAAGGACATAATCTCAGGATTTAAATCTGAGTTCTTTATTGATAAAAGTCTTTGATTTGATTTAAAGTTTTGGATTCTCTTACATTTTATGGATTGCTTGTTGATTGGAAAATTATTTTCATTTGCATTTAGCGAAACACGTTCTTGCCATCTTAATTTTTATCTTCATTGAAAGTTTGTTTTGGGTATTTGTTGAGTGTATATATTTTCTTTGATTAATTTTCCTTTCTTTATTATATCCTTGACTTGGTTTTGGAAAGGAAAAATTAAAGTCGTTTATTCTTTTTAAGTAATCATTCATAAGAAAAAAAAATTCATTCAATTTTTTTTTTACAAGAGAACAAATTCAGAAATTTCATTGCTTATGATTGTTTGAAATCGTGTTCATTCAAGAAAAAGAAATTACATTTCGTGGCTTTCATGTTCCCGAAAAATAATTTCTCCCTATTGTAATTAGAGTTCATCGAACTAAAACATTGCATCATTCATCTCTTTTTGCATATTATTGGGCGAAGGTCTCATACAACATCAGTTTCATCTCCATCTCCCTCTTGCGTAAACAACAACCTCTAAAATACTATGTAATTTTAAAATTTATTAGTAACTTTTATTTTCTAGAAACTCTTTTACACCAACATTAGCTAGGCTAGTGCTTTGGAATAGGTTGTGAGGCACACTCTCCAAAGCATAAAACACATTGTATCATCTTGTGATAGGGAGTGTTCAAGTCCACTTGCAACATTTTATCCTGGGAAGCCCTTCTCACATAAGGGTCAAACCTGAGTTCGCATTAAGGCTGGCAGAGTTACTCACCCTGCTTTGTTGTTCTTGGTGTAGAGATTGCACGTATTACGGGGGTCACTTGAAGGTATACCCACAATTGTTCGTGGAAGCCTTTCGAGTTGATTTCGGGCTAGATACCCGACCCTTGCACGTGGATCAGACTGTCGACTGTTTCCCTAGGCACCACTGTTGTTCTTGGTAACTTTAGTAGCCTATCTCTTTAGGGTCTTACAGGAGGAGACTATGGACGGCCAAGTCTTCATGGTACTTGGAATCGACATTGGCCAGACTCACTTAGGATTCTTAGAAGGTATACCCACGATTATGTGTGGGAGCTTGTACCAGGGTGTAAGTCCGTTAAGCAGGTCGTCAATGTAACTTTTCCACCCGCTCTATCCTATCCCCTTCTTGTCTTGACTTCGCGACGTTGGATTTCATCACCAACTAGTGACTTCGACATAAGAAGGTTTGTTTGTTTGGTTTGATTTCTAGATTTTATTAGCGAGTGTTGTTTGTTTCTATAGTTGGCCATAGATTTTTTCCGAAAAATATGTGGTTCGGCCAACATCGACCCTCCACGTCGTTCATGTAGGATACAAGGGATACCCTTGGAAGATCCGAAAGGTTATCTCCCTTTGCCTCCTAATTAATTGGAGGGATCTCCTGAGCAAAGAGTGGTCCAAGACACTGTAACCTCACAAATGGAAAGTTCCGACTCTTTAGAAAAATTATGAATTATTTCCGATTCTCTAGAGGCTTTCCGAATTCCTTCTGGATATGAGAGACGTATCCTCTGGATGAATTCATCAGAAGAACTTGTTGTTGACACTTCTGGAATACTGACCAAACCCCATACAGTCCCCGGAGTCAAGAATCCCCTTTGGTCTACTGACATATTTAGAAACCCGCCTCACATGGTGCGAGACCTTTACGACAACTTGGGGGCAAGTCCTGATCCACCTGTCATATCACAACTACCCGAAACGTTTGTTACCTACATGATACCTTTAGACCACTTTCCTGGTACAACTAGAAATATCACTGTCATTCCAGACACACAGTCAGCTAGTTCTAGCTCGACTTTTTCTCTCCAGATGTCCCATTCTACTATGGTCCCACACATTACGACTATTCCTACCAGGAATGTGGTGGTTAACCAAGCTCCCATTGGCACACCACTCTCGTCTAGACCTATCCCATCACTTCCTCCTGGGTATCATTCTTTGAATCCTTCCATCGTCGTCCCTACCCAGGTTCCATCCAGAGTTTTTGGACTTTTTGTTCCATCTGGGTACAATGTTGTTGCCGGTTTTGTTCCTACACCTTCCCAGGTCCTCTTCAGAGGGTCTTATCCACATTTTCTTGGGGGATTTGGCCCTAGTGGCTCCAATCTAATTGGAATCACCCATCATCCGTTCACTTCTGGTTACCAGATTCCCGTTGGAGGGAAACCTTAATTTGGGGGTCAACCTCAGACTGGGGAATCACCACACGTTGGGGGGGAACCTCCACTTGGAGGACAACCTCAGGTTGGACTCTATAACCCACTGTATGGACAAAACACACTGGGATCACTAGCCCAACTTTGGAACCTTCTTGCCCAAAGAAATCCACAAACATCTGGGGGGAAACAACCTCAATTCAACTCTTTTGTACCCCCTCACTCTGGCCAACAATATCCCGGTTCTTTGAATCCTACTTGGGGTCCAAACATTCACTCTAGTGTCCCTTTACAATGAAACATCCCTAATCAACCCAACCCTATGGACTATATGCCTCCAAATCCTCCACAACATAATCATTCAGGAATCTCCACTTATATACAAACTGCTTACGGTCCTACTGGTATACCAATGGGCCTTCCTCCCTAAAGACACCAGTATCCTCATGTGAATAGACAGTTTCCTTTTCTATCCACTTTGGATTTTCCCGACTTGTCTAGAATCTTGAATGATCCTATATTACATTCTCCCCATTGGCCCGTTATACCAGCCAAATTACCATCCGAAATTCCCAAGTTTGACGGTCGACCGAGAGAAGACCCAAACAATCATGTTATGACCTTTCACCTTTGGTGTTCGTCCAACTCTTTGATGGACGACTCCATTTGATTACGACTCTTCCAACGAACTCTCACGGGTTCGATCGCAAAGTGGTACATATAATTACCACAAGGCTTCTTTGATGACTTCAACACCCCCGCCATGGCTTTTCTCACACATTACCAACTGCCAATCCGCTATGAGACAAGAACCGATATTTTGAGTTCCTTCAAGCAATCTTCTGCCACTCACATTTCTGATCACATTCATGAGTGGAGCGAAGGAGACGCTTGATCAAAATCGACCTTCCTGATCAGTTATTGGCTGAATGGTTCACCAAATCATTCATCAGTAAAATAGCCCGTGATATTTCGATGGTTGGAGTTGTCATTTAAGAGTAGGCAATTAGTCGCGCTCAGTACCTAGATCTCTTTTATTTTCAAACAAACACTCTTTACGACTTGATCCCTGACGGTCCTCGCCCTTCGACCACAACTACCTCAACAATCCCAACAACTTCTCATCCTATTGATCATGTGATTGGCACCTTCCATGTTGATGTTAAATCCACGTCGACCACTCACACCAATCCAAAATCTATTGCTTCTAATGTTCAAAGTGCTCTGACTCCTACTCCTTCCACCGACAAAACTTCCGAGGTTAATTCAGTTCAATCTACCCCTTCCGAAAAAAGAAAATCTAAAAAAGGAAAGGGTAAGAACAAGGAGGATAAAAATAATAATCCGCAATCCGATAAAACCAAGACACAGTCTGTTGATGATAAGGATAAGCGTAAACCTTGATATCCTTGCCTTATTTGTGTTGATGATCACTACACGAAATATTTTCCAAGACGTGTTGAGGCTAAGTTCCTTCAAGGGACCGGGAAGCCTCCCACACCTGTCGTTTTGTCACAACCTTTCCCTTCTCAACATCAGGACCAATTGGTCATTCATGACCAACCCTCTCCTTCCACCACTTCGTATGTCCTTATGTGTACTGGTAATTCTACCAAGAATGATGTTGCAATCACCACTCGGGCCAAATATTATTCTCCTTTAAAGGAGAAAGTTGACGCTTTACCACATTCATTGGTTCAACCGCCTCCCTCAACTTCACCTCCCAATGTTCCTCTTCATCTTGAACGATCGGGTCCTGATACAATTCTCCGCCCTCCTCCAAAGGGCGTTGTTCGGAAGTCTTCCTTTAATCCTCACGCACATGCTACTCAAAACTACAACATTGTAGAACACCTTGCATAAAGACCCTCTACGATGTCAGCTCTTGAAGTCCTTCAAAGTTGTCCCGCTTAATGGAAGGCACTGTTAAAGGCCATTGGTGGAATTTATCCCATAGATACGAATTTGATAATCTTTGACTTGGAAGACAACATTCCAAGGCTACCTCCTCGGTTAGTGTTTCAAATTCAAGAAGTTGTTGAGAACAAGAATATCTGTAGAATCGTTATTGATGAGGGTTCCTTGACGTGTGTTATGTCAGTTACTTGTTGGAAATCCGTTGGCTCTCCCCCCCTCACTGAATTACACAATACACTTAAGGCTTTCAATGGTTCTGGTTTTAAACCCTACGGTGTTCTTCCCTCATTGTCTATTATGTTGGAAGGCAAATCGGTCAATGTCGAGGTTGAGGTCTTTGATGTCCCTCTTGAATATAACCTCTTACTTGGCCGTAGCTGGTTTGATTCCATGCGTGCAGTTGTGTCTACATTTTTCCATGTGTTACATTTCCCACATCAAGGAAAAATCATTACAGTTGACCAACTAGCATTTTTCAATTCCAATTCCCATACTATCAACGTACCCTTTATCTCGAAGACACCTCCTGGGTACAAGAATGTCGGTGTGGGTATCATGAAATATTCAACTTTGATGGGCACATTCCCAATACCACCACCCGATGTTCCACCTCCTTTTGTCGCCTCAATCAACATGATTTCCACCTTCGTCCGTGAAACCCCTGCATCTAATGACTCATGGATAGTACCCTATCCTCGTGATTATCTTCGCTATGGCGAAAAAATGCCTTTAAGTCCAGTTGAATCCATTTATCAAGCCATTCAATTGACAATCCCTTCTACACCCTCTCTCTGTGATCCATCTCCCGATCTGTTTCATGTGATTTTTCCTACCGACGAGATGATAATGTCATTCATGTCCATGGAAGACACCCCATGGGACGATGGACATCATCGTTCCATTCTCTTCCTAGAACAACACACCATAGAGAGTTACCAACAGATTTCGACTCCGTCGACCGTTGTTGTCATTTCCTTTGTTCTCGAGTCATCCCATGACATGCTATATGAAGGGAACCTGAGTAATATCTCACCCACCGTTCCTCTTGACATATCCATTAAACCTGGAGTCGTTGAAAATGTTCACATCGGAGCCTCATGTTCCGTTGATGAGGTCATCACTTATAAAGCCATTTTTCAAGAATTCTGTGACTTTTTTGCTTGGAGCTACAAAGAGATGTCGGGTATTAACCCCGATATCGTTGTGCATGAAATTAAGACCTACTCGGACGCTAAACCTGTCCGGCAGAGACTTCGCCCAGTCCATCCTTGTAAAGCCGCTGCTATCAAGCTCGAAGTTGAAAAAATTCTAAAGGATGACTTTATCTATCCTATGGATTTAACCGATTGAGTCTCCAATCTAGTTCCGATCAATAAGAAACAAGGTACGATCCGTGTATGTGTAGATTATAAGGATATCAATAAAGCTTGTCCTAAGGACAATTATCCAACCCCCTTCATTGACCAGATCATCGACGATTGTGCTGGGAGCAAAATCTTCTCCTTAATGGATGGTTTCTCTGACTATAATCAGATTAATATTTTGCCCGCGGATCAACACAAGACTACTTTCATTTATCCTTGGGGTACTTTTGCCTACCAGAAAATGCCTTTCGGTTTGAAGAACGTTGGTGCGAATTTTCAACGTGCCATGTCTTATGATTTTCACGATATCAAGCACATCGTACAACCATATCTCGATGATCTACCGGTGCACTCCATGAGTCGCCAAGATCACCCGGCCCATCTTTAAGCCATTTTACTTCGTTGTCGTTATTATCGTATACGTTTGAACCCACACAAATGTGTTTTTTGTGTGGAGTCTAGCCAACTTCTAGGTTTTATTGTGTCACTTCATGGAATTAGGGTAGACCCTTTGAAGGTTAAGGTTATCCTTAATCTACCTCCTCCTTCTACACTACGACAACTTCAAAGTTTGCAAGGGAAGGCAAACTTCTTGCGTCGATTCATTCCAAATTACGTTGAGTTAACACAGGGTTTTACTCGACTGTTGAAGAAAGGTTATGAGTTTGTATGGGACGATACCGCCAATAAATCCTTTGAATCTTTAAAACTTGCCTTAACTCGTACACCACTTCTTTTCCCACCTGATTATAGTCGAGACTATTTCCTCTAACTCATAGCTTTAGACTCTACCATTGCAATGGTTTTAGTCCAAGAAGACGATTCGCATGACGAACTTGTAATTTACTATTTGAGTCAGAGTCTCACGACCACTGAAGCCAAATACCTACATGTGGAGAAACTAGCCTTGGCCACTATCCAAGATGTCCAACGTTTTTGTCATTATATCCTATTACGCAAGACCGCTGTTATTTTTTATTGCAACCCTATGCAACATATCCTTACATGCCAATTGCTAGGGGGCAAGTACTCCAAATGGATAGTTATTCTCTAGGAGTTCGACTTAGAGTTTGAACGCACTAAGTCTAAGAAATATTTGGTATTTTCTGAATTGATATGTGATCTTCCGTCGATTGATACAACAAATGTGGAAGAGGATTCCTTACCTGATGAATCCCTTTTTCTGATCAGTTCTTATGACGTTTGGTACAGAGATATTATCATTTATCTCCAGACTCAAACTTTTCGGCCTGACCTTTCTAGTACGGACCATCGTCGTATATGGTAACAAGCCCGTTAATACATAATTCTCGGTGACACTCTTTATCGCTGTGGTGTTGACTCAATTTTCTGACGATGTCTCACCTACGATGAGGCTGAGAAAGATTTGAATGACTGCCACTCTGGAGCATGTGGTGGTCATATGTCTAGGTATGCCACTGCCCAAAATATATTACGAGCAGGATACTTCTGGCCTTATTTGTTTAAAGACTGTATCACTGTTGTCCAGAAATGCAATGCTTGTCAAAGATATAATAACAAGATAAGATCCCATCATGCTCCTTTACACCCTGTAGTTTCTGTTGGTCCCTTCGCAAAATGGGGAATTGAATTCATGACATGTAACCCTCACTCGGTCGGGGGGCATGGATACATCATCGTAGTTGTGGATTACTTCACTAAATGGGCCGAGGCGATGCCTACATTTGATAACACCGGGAAAACTGCAGCATTGTTCATATTCAATCATATCATTACTCGGTTTGGTGTCCCCCAAGCTATCATTACTGATCACGGTAGCCATTTTCTAAATTTCATGATGTCCGAGCTTACTGAAAATTGGCTCTTCAGCATGAAAACTCAACCCCCTATTACCCACAGGCCAATGGCCAGGTTGAAGCAATAAACAAATTTCTCATTACTATGCTTCGACGGATGATAGGAATTCATAAGACAAGTTGGCACACGATGTTGTTTTCAACATTGTGGGCCTATCGGACATCCGTCAAGTCTGCCACTGGGTTCACACCTTTCCAATTAGTTTATGGTATCGAAGTTGTTATGTCGATTGAATGTGAGATACCATATTTGAAACTAGACGTTGAACTTATTCCAAACACCTTTGTTGAAGAGTAACGTCTATTGTACCTGATGCAATTAGAGAAACCCGTCATGATGCCACCCTGGTTATTGAAGCTAAAAAAAAACGTGTCAAATCCCAATACTACAAGCATGTCAAGCCACGTGTTTTCTCTGAAGGTGATCTAGTTCTCCTCTACGAACAAGATCGTGATTTACTAGGGGCTGGAAAATTCGACGCTATGTGGCGAGGCCCTTATATTGTCAAACAAGTGTTGGAGAAGGGAGCTTATGAGTTAGTGGATTATGATGACATTCCTTTGAGTGAACCCAGAAATGGGATTTACTTGAAGAAGTACTATGTTTAGATTGTCTTTTCATGAGTGCTTGTATTTTTATTGTATCATACTCTTGTGTGCTACTTTTCGTGTGATTTTTCGCTATTTGGTTTCTATCCCCAACTGCTTACCTTGCGTTGTGCTTGGTTTCCAGATTGTGGTGTCTTCGCTACCCTATATTGGATTTACTAATGGCGCTAATCATAGTACTCAGAACCTAGCATCTATTGCTTGGAAAATCTACGCACCCACGAACGAATTAATTAGTCTACACAGTGTTTTCCTCGGTTGTGCAACTAACAATATCGCGGAGTACAATGCAGTCATCAAATTGTTGACCAACGTTGTTTCAATTGGAATCCGTCATCTTATTGTACGACTTGATTCACATTTAGTAGTACTACAATTGAGTAATTTTTATGCTATCCAAAGTTCTTCTTTATTAAGGGTATATTTACGAATTCGCCTCTTGGAATGTCATTTTGATTACATTGAATATCAACACATTCCTAGATGTCTAAATACATTAACAAACACATTATCTAATTATGTGTTAGACATACATTTGAGACATTTATAAATCCAATCACATTTTTTATATAAAGCAAGTAAGTCGGTAGAAGCCTCATGTATATATAACGATAAAATATTTTACAAAAGGGTTTTTGTCCGAAGACCAAAATATCAAAATGTGAAGCACATGGATTCATATACAAAATAGCATCAAGGATGTTGCTCACGATAACACACAACTTCTCGTGCTACCCTACGGAGCAGTCGACTAAGAGAACCAAATACACCCACGGTATGGCACTGATAATGTCTCGAGATCTCATCGATAGAGATATCTAGGACATTCGTTGTCAACCCCTCCAAGTTCTGCTCGATCGCCTCGTAATTAGCGGCAACCAATCCTGCTACCTCGAATGCCTCCCCTTGTCTCTAGATGGGGGATGTACCTAGAGGTTGATGCGGTCCTACATTTGCGTTGTCAAAGGGTTTTTGATTAGTCATCGGATTACAAGCATAAAAAACATTTCATATTTCAAAATTCACAAAAACATTATAAAAGCAAAATGTGCTTCTTACCTAAGTTCCCCCACTGAGAACCTTTAGGCATAACCAAGTATGGATCACCTTTAAATTCTAAACTGGCATACACATAATCGTCTACCATCAGTAGCTGAGGCCTCAACCAATAAAAAAACACGTCATTATACTTGACAATGGGGTTGGTCACATGACGAGCCATGAGGTCACACCACCTCTTCATTCTTGGATCTTGTGGGGACGGCATGCCCCACTTTGCTTGTAAGCGCAAGTGTGGAACCCTCTCCAGGAAGAAGGACACTAAAATGGACCCGTACCCAAACTGTTTCAGGTCACCTTTCTTGCACTTGTCAATTGTTTCTCCATACTCCGAAGAACCCCGTAACACCAGTTAAATACCTAGGGCTCCATGCACTCCACTACATACTGGAAGTAACTTTGGAGAGCCATATGATAATATGCACTCCCCGCCATCTGTGAGATAGTGAAAAGGATAGTCCGAAGGGGTAAATCCCAAACATCCCTATCGAAACCTTGCCACTACATCTCTCGGCCTCTGGATCACAATACCGACGGATATACTCACTCATCAGTAGACGACCGCCTCCGTTGCCTTTCAATGTCACGTGGGATCCATGACAATATAATCCCATCAAAAAATAGATATCCTCGATATCTAGAGAGAGTATGTGGGCTCCCACATGGAATACCTATTGATCCACATCCCACATGTGGACTAAATACTCAAGTAACCTCAATTGGGCCCTCATGCCCTGGATCTTGAAGAACTTCAGCAGTCCACACTGTCGAAGGGCATTAACCATGCCCGAGTCATTCCCGACGAAGTAATCATAATCCTCATGTTCTCTCTCCCTCCACTCCAACATTTCGACAGTCAAAAACCTGCATTGGAGCCACGAGGAGAAGTTAGCATCTTTATTTTTCTTGATTGGAAATTTTTATTGGCCAAATGTACATGAGAAATTTTTGAGTTGCGCACGACACAGGTGAGGTTTACACATAGTGCGAAATTGCCGCAGGTCAGCCATAAGGCCACCTGCGAAAACCTGTGGTTTTCGCAGGGCACAATGTAAGCCACCTGCGGTGATCCCCACGTGCACCTACCCTCATGAAATCCTACTCAAAAACTACTTTTAACCAGTAAAAACATAAATTAATCCATGCGAAATGAAGAGGACAAGAAGATTACCTTTTTAGCGGAATCCGATCATTGAATGGTTGCTCGTGCCTCCCGCAATCCACAGTGGAAGTTTGAAGTAAAATAGGGTTTTTTGGACAAGTTTTGGGTTAAATGACGATGAAATGGTAAAAAAGAGTTTTTTCCTATATTTATTCACTTTTTACTTTTTCCATTGATATTTTATATTATTTTATTCATTTTTACCTAAAACCTAAAGTTCTAATGATATTGTAAGTGTTTTGATTTTTCACAGGTGAAGAATCTAAGAGCCTAAACGATGGAACGCATCTACGTTTCTTGGTTTATTTTTACGTTTGTCGCTTGTACAAATACTTTTTAGGTTTTTCAGAAAAAACCTCGAGCTCAGTCTTTGTTCATTCTCATGCTCACAAATCAATGAGAATGCAACAGAGTATACTTTTGTCGTTTTTTCGTACTCGTCATGGTAACACGAAAAATGAAACTCATGGAGTATCATTTAAGCTCTTTTCACGCTTCGTAAAAACAAAAAGATTGTCGAGTGACCTTGTTCTTTTCACGCTTGTAAAAGTATTTGAAGAAAACGTTGGATGGGTGGTAGGTTATCACTTTTTCGGTCTCATCAAACTAATTTATGAAAAAGGAACTGAGAGAGTTCTCTTTAAGTGTTTTTCAGAATCTCTAAATATGAAAAAACCCCGAGTTTTCTCTCTTTGGACTTGTTAAACAAACATTGAAAGACCTATATGGAACCAAACCACTCCTTCTTAGGGTTTGTTAAACATACTCTAAAGGACTCGTCTGAAGGATGAGCTTACATCAACAAGCATATGTTATCCTCCTCAAGCTTGCATAAAAATAAAGTGGTACTCGCCAGAAATGGTGGGGGGAAATTTGGGAAAGAAATGTGTCTATATATTTGTGTTAGTTGCAGTAATAATCTCTCTTGAACATGACACCCTCTTCATCATTGAATCTAGGTTGGGAAATTCATTTGTCTCTCATTTGATCTTCTGTAAGTTCATATCTTGGTTCATCTCTAAGTCAATGTTGCCAAGACCATTGTCGTGTCATTCATATGTTCAAGAGAAGTCCAACCCTACACAATCCTTCTATCGACTCGGCCATCTGTAGTTATCAATTCCTACCATGTCGGCCTTCCCTGTGTTAGTTTCAAATCATCTTCACACTTTGATCTACCTTAAATCTGTTACTTATTTTGTGTCATTGATGGGGGATACATTAAGGCCCTCCTATGACGGGTCTGTTTTCATCGACTTCAACTCTTTATCCAAGAACAAGTCTTAGAAATTAATTAGTACCTTAGAACCTGCATGCCTCAATGGCAGGTTTCTTCGCTTCGACAATGGGTTCACATCATTGACCCCTGATTGAGAGATTCTATTGAGTGCTCGAATTCAGCTCATTTATTTGCATTTGTTGGAATGTACTAAGGTACCTTGGGAGTCATTGACATCAATGGTGATTTCCCTCGCACTTGTTAATGGTTTTCATCAATGACCGATAATCAAGTGGTTTATACCATGTTCGACTTCAACACCTGTAATCACATGGCTAGATTCGTACTTACGGACGATGGGATTGAAGACCCTAGATCTCATTATTTTGATCCAGGTTGCAATGGAGTATTTACGATTTGTATTGACACATAGATCCACTTTGTATGTCTCATGGCTATGTCCGAATTTGAGTTTTCTAGAACATAGATCCACAGTGTATTCCTGGTGGCTATGTAGAATCTTGGTGACATGGATCCACAGTGTATGATTGGTGGCCATGAATGACATTTATGTTTTAAATCACTTGTAGTCTGAGCATGGGAATTCCTACCTCAGAAATGGTATAATATTGCACAGATGCTTGGATGTTTGCAAGTTTCTGATTGGTGTGCTCCTTGTTTTCGACACACACAGATATTCTACAAAGTATTTCAATTGTCACAAGTTCTAGCCTCATACTTTGGGGGGCATTCTGTTACACATTATTTTAGTCACCCTGGTGATGTTTATATAGCATGTGTTCAAGCTCCCAAAGGAACCTTTCTTCATGAGAAAAGTGATTGGCTTCCTCTTCTTCAAAACCTTGTCAATAAAGGATGTCACGGGCCAAGAATAAGATACAGTGTGACGATGCCTGATCGCCACAGTCTGTCCTGAAACTGCCTTGCGACGTTTCCACAGGCTGTCCTATAGACATGGTGCGATGGTGTTGAAAGATTGAGAATAAGCAAACAAGTAAGCAAGGAATTAATTAAAGAATAGACTGAGAATTGTGTGAGGGATTCTATTTCAATTGATGCTTGAGGTCTTCATTAGTCCATCAAGTTATTGTGGATCTTCTTCATGCAATTTTGGAGCAAGTGTGTGTGTTGGAGAAAAGGGACACTGAAAGGGAACCTTGCAACATCAAGGTTGTTTGGTTGTATATTCCACTTTTACTTAATATAATATAGTGGCATGTTTCTTTCCCATAAAATCATTCTCATTTTATTACATGACTCCTTGATCACATGTGTAAGTTTTCATTGAATATACTATTGTTGCTTTCACTTTGGTTGGTTTGTGTTTCATTGTAGATCCAATATCACAAGAGCACCGAAGCAGAGCAGGGACAACAAAGACATAAGGAAGAGATATTCAAAGGTATGTCATTCATCTCTTGTTTGATAGTAAATTCAATGATTAAATCTTAGGGAAAGCGTCACGTGGGAGGGAAAGTCACATGAAAAGAAGGAAAGTGTTTTCACAAGAGTTGACTCTAGACTGTAATAGAGCCAAGCCTTAGCACATTTTGAAGAAAATAATAATGGGTTGATTGATAAGTTATTTGAGGCCTCTGGATCTAGGTCTGAATGATTCTTTCAACCATTACCAATCAGAAACAAAAAGGCATGACTTCATCTGCTAAATCCTTTAGATTATAAGCATGGATAGAAGATGTATGTAAACAAAAACTGAAGCAAAAAGTCAGGTATCCAATTATGATAAATTTGGTCTTCCTTTTAGTATAAGAATGATGATGAATTCATTTAAGTTGCCTTCAATAATTAAGCATTAATATCATATTGTAGGTCTTGTTTTTCTCATAGCCAAACTGAGGAAAAATTGCTCTCAAATAGATGATTTAAAGTTAACTACAACAAAAGTTTCACTGAATTGTAGTTATTACAACCTAGATGAATACATGAATAGAAGAAAAAGAATCAATGAGAATATCATAAACATAACACGTGAAACAAGTGATTTAACCAAACAAGGATTAGAATCTCTTTGTTTTGTAGAATGTATTGCTGAAAGAAACTTGCATTACAAACCCAACCCAAAAGGCTCTCGGGTTGCCTTTTACTACTGTCTTCTGATGCTGATTTTATTATCATGGAATGATGAACTGAATGCCTTTCATTCCATAATTGATTCCTCAATTGTTGCCTTAGAATCTAGAACTAGGTTTGATGCTAATCCTCTACTTGAAAATATGCCTCCAAATATGAAGTTGACTTTGTCTAGAAGAAGTCATGTTTGATTTAAAATTTGGGTATCTCGACACCTCAAGTCTATATGTTGTCACATTTTACCAATAAAGGAGGAAATTGTAACAAGACAGCTACAATTATTCCATCCATATACCACTGCAACTTCTTCAAGTACACAAAATACAATGATGTTGTATAGGGTACAAGATCTGCTCCATTAAGAACATAACTTTCCTCGAGACCAATTCGAGTATCAATATCCGCACAAAACCTCCACAATCACTCAAATGAATGTTTCTTAGTGGAACATGAAAAGTCGATAAAGTATCAAATTACTTGTTGAACGTATATACACTAGCTGCCATGTGAATTTGTTCTCTTTGGGTTGTGCGAACACTTTGGCTTCGGACAAAATTTCATCAATTTTATGCAATTTCATTTTAATGTTACTCTAACCATCCAGTAATTGCTTTCTTTGCATAGAACTACCACCAGATTCTATCGATTTATAGCCTTCCACATAGAAATATAAGGAGAGGGAAAATATATGCAGTGCTAGGAAGAAGATCATCATTATGAAAACGATCTTCTATTACATCAGGTTGATGTCAATCAATCTCTCAATCCTCAAATTTCACATCCACAAGGCATAGCCTAAATTATATCCTTGTCTTTAGGACAAATTATACTTTCCCTCTTTCCTTGAACATATGAAACTATATGACAAAGACTCGTTGATTAAGGTTTTATCTTGTCATCATCACCGAGAACTAATTCTTTTGCAAGAAAATTCGTAATAGAATGCCCATCCCTTTTCACCATGACATGTTACGAGTGCATTTCTTTCAAAGCCTCCATGTCTTTCTCTGCATTACTCTCTTTCCAGACGCAACTTCCATTAAATTTATCCATGATAAACTTTATGATAATTTGGAACTTTGTATTTGGGAAAAATCAGAGCCTCACAATCTTCATATTCCATGTTGTTACAAATTGCATCTAGGTTGCGATTCTTTCGATACTTTATGCTAGGGTTTGAATCTGAACTTTGCCTTGATGCCATTGTGCATTGATGATTCATCGCAAATTTCTTAGCAAAAACACAAACAATAAATAAGAAATGTATCTTCCTAATCATTGGTGATTTCAATATTGACATTCATGCAAATAACCATAGAAGTAAACAACTCATAGACTACATGCAATAACAACAATTGCAAGAGATAACAAACAAATGTAACCCTAAAACAAAACCTCTTGTTGATCACATTTGGACAAATTTCCCAGTTGCACATTGTGATGTAAGTATATTAGGTGCATATTGGATTGACCATGATGCAGTTTATGCTTTGCTACACTTTATGTGGAATTCACACCAAACACATAGCTTCATGTGCATTTTCATTTCACCTTGGAACATATACTTCTATGGATAGTACTTGCACCAAGTGTAATATACATCAAAGAACCCGTTATAGGCTTCAAAACGAAATTCTACCAAGTACCAAGGGACACTCATTGGAAGGGTAATAATATCTCAAAGACCACATTCACCATGCATGCATTTCCTATTTTTTAGTGTTATTTCCATTTTTTCTTTAAATACTTGCATTTGGTAACACAGATTGTTTTTGCTATAATATATCATATATGGCCTCCTCCAATAGTGTTGACAATGAATTCCTTCAAAGGCTACATCATATGAGGATTAACTTCTTCAAGGACTTGTACTTGGACTAGTTTTTTGTCTCTTCACTTAAGACACTTCTATATTATGAAGGTGATAATATATTCATTGACACAATGATTTATCCAATTTTTCCCATAGTATACTACATCTAATATCATTGTAACTTTGTTTGCATTTTCCTCTACATGGATTCATCCATTCCGATGTAGAATATAGTAGATATCAAAAAGAGAGAAGAGTCAAATAACTAAATTGCTTTCCATTGTTGCAATACATTCACTTTGCTCCTTCTATTGTCATCCCTTTAATCAATTGAAAAATTATGCATTTCTCACTATATCTACATAATACATGAACCTTCATTCATTTAAAACATACAAATATTGATTAGTTCTAGTATTGCTACTTGTGTTGGCCTCAATAGTGAAAATACTCATGCATCGGCTAAGTAATATTGGATTCATTGTTAGGAGGAGTTTTTCTAGCTTTCCCATATGCTACTTTTTCTAATACAATTTAAATTCTACAACCAACAACTTCCATGTGGACTCTCCTTCCACCAAATGCAACAAAACACATGTGGAGACACAAGAGAGCGAGAAATGATGTGCTTTCTGCTACTAAAGAGAAATCATTTCATCTTCTCGTGTTTATCTCCATTCAAACTACACACATGTTATGATGTTATGTCTGATAACATTTTACTTTTTGCAATTATTAGCTTGCATATCATCCCTACTATAATCTCCCCATTTTGGGACATTATAACATTACAACATTTTAGAGTATTATGCCTACCCGAGTAGACAAATAGGGGTGACAAGGAGTTCGAGAGATATTGATGGGTTTATTTGAGCCTGACTTGTATCATTCATCATCAAGATCCATTCCGCATAGCTGGGATTTGGTTCCGTTGCATTCCGACGATTTTCATAATTTTGAGTTATTATGGGTCATATCTTAATTAAATTCACTAAGGTCACAATGGACATATTACTTGGAGAAACCTCTTAGTGTAATAACTCATCGGAATTGGGAGGAAGAGAATTACAGGATAAGATGATGAGAAGTGACTTTCAGTGGCCGGAGAAGCCATAGGGATGGATAAATCACTTTGTAGAGGTTAAATGATTAATTAATTAATTAATTAAGTGATTTAATCAAAGAATAATAAAATAAAGTAAAAGACACTTGGAGGGAAAAGGTCAACAATGAATTAGGGTTTCGGGAAGCTATAAAGGAAGCGTAAAGCAACCTAATTCATTATGCATTGTTATGATTTGATGTTGAGAGTTCCCAGAGGAGGAAGAGAGTCGACTTTACTGTTTTGTGGATTTCTGGAGGAAACCACCACCATTGATCGATTTCGGTGTTGAGAGACACACCCTAGAACATCGGAGATACCATCCAGGTATTTCATCGTTCTATTCAGGACTATCTAGTGCAGAGTGCGCAGCTCAGCCACTGGCCAGTGAGGGCGCAAGTCAGATTGAGGGCTTGTGGAGCTGCACGAGGTCTGAGATCAGATTGCAGTTTCCTTCCAACCCAATTGAGATCTAGCCAGGGCGCTCAGATTGAGCCAGTTTCCATCAGATTTTTACGGTGGAATATTGTAGGGCGCATCATCTAGCCATTTAGAGCATAGCTCTTCTGGAAGGACATTTGAGGTTGCAGATGGAGCATCGGGGCAGATCTAGGGAAACCCTTCGACCACATTCTACATTTCACGAGATGATCATTTTGAGTCCTATAGTAGTAGATTCCGTTGGTGGAATCATTTGGGGTGCATCTAGTGTCCCAGGAGGTGCGCAAACCCCCCAGGGGTCCAGATCCAGTGCCCCAGAGACCAGATCTGACATCCGACACTCATCCATTTCAGTCTAGAGGCTAGGGCGCTTCTATTGGAGTAGTTTCCATCTCATTCTGATGGTCTATCCTTCCAGATGAGTTTTTCAGCTGGTAGTGGTTACCGTACTTCTCCGGAATCGCATATTTTTGCCAATCTATCTGTGCATGCATCATATCTGCCTTCATCTTCTGATCACGGGTATTTTTATGTTATTTGCTTGTATTCCAATGATGATCCATGAGATGTAACTGACGATTATACTCTATATTTCCAGGTATGTTATTGTATTTCCATGCTTGAGTCACATAATACATGTTATTGGGCAGTTGATGTTCTTTACTTCCGCATGCATCCTTTATATACTGTTTAAACCATAAATACACAACATGCACATGGAATAACCATAAATATTTCAAACACACAACTAAAATGCATCCAGAAACCCCCAGTGTATCAGATCTGTGAGACAAACATTAGATCAGTAGCAAATATCTTGATCAATGAAATCAGGGATATTTCACCTCAGGGACACGGGAACCAAAGTGGTAATGTGATTTTCATTGTTGAAGAGTAATTCTTCAAGCTTCTTTTGTTTCTCTCCATTCAAATGTAGATAAACATGTTTTAGTCACTATGTTTTCATGATTAATATTTTTCCTTTGCTTGATTGCTTGAATATTAGCGAGCAACCACCATCATCAATTATTGATTTTTTCCAAGGAAGTTTCATGAATCCTTTTGAAGGCAATGTTTTGTCCTTGTATGACCCTAGCTGCAGTAGGGACCCTCATTTACCTACCAAAATAAATCTTGTTCATGCTGACTTGATAGACAAACATGGCCAATTGACTATTATTGTCAACATTGGAAACAACCTCATATCGCATTTTGTGTCTCAAATTTCAATTGGCTCAAGTGTCTGTAACACAAATTTTGCAGTCGGGCCAAAAACTACATATAAGAGAGGTGATGTTAAGATTTTTATATAGCTCAAAAAAAAAACACTATAGAGAATATGCCATTGGTTTCCATGAGCAACGACTAGCACCAAACAACACTATATATTGATTGATATCATCAAATATTGAATATTTTGTTGGTTCCATTGTTGCAATTGTGACAAGATGGAAAATAAATAGAAGTTAGTTTAAACTAGACATAAAGGATGGGGAATTCATAAATGACATGCAATTATGAATATTACTTAAATTTCATACTTCATGTCTTTCATCTCCTTGTTCTTTCAAATTGTTTTTTCACACTTTCTTGCTTTTAATGAATGCTACTTTGCATGCAAATTCCTAGTTTTTGGTTATCAAGAACAACTATCTTTGTTTTTTTTTTCAGCTACTATTGAATGAAGGTCTTAAAGTTTTCTACCTACAAGCCCAACAACAACTTGGATCAGGATCCATTCCAATGTACCTTTGTAAAAATGTTGTTCAAAATAGGCCAAAGGGGTCATGTAGTCTATGTTTAGGAATGACAACATATGTTGATAAATTGAGGGATGAAGGTGAAAATGAATTGTTATAATCACGTGCACATTCTAGTGTCTAGGCATGTACCCAAACCCTACATATTTACGAAAATATTACATGTTTACTATTTTTTTTATATTCCATATTTTTTGTTTTTGAAACCAAACTTTCCTCCCCCCTTCCTCCCTTCGAAAAAACTAAAAGCATAATATTTTTTTTTGGCATGGCATAGGTTGAAAGAATTCTATAAACAAAAAGTGTTTATGCACCCCTATTTGCACCCTTCTACAGAAAAATGTCACTAATTGGTTTTCTCATCTTCCCTTCTATTGAATGGTTCATATTATTGCACAAAATGATAGCAAGATACAATGTTCTAGTATTATCATAGTTTGCAATGTACACTAGAAAAATAAGATATGAATATCCACTAAACCTTGCAAAAATCATTGCTCTAGAAGATATTTCATGAACTCACTGGATTTCCTACAAAAAGTACAAGAAGGAATCTCCTGGACTCTTTGCTTTTTGTGAATGTTTCAAATAAAGAGATCATTCACAATGACAATGGACAATATTAGCACATATATTCAATTACAAATTGTTGTGCAGGTTTTGTTGAAGTATGCATAAGAAAGTACCCATAGGTCTCGTTGAAATTTTCCTCTAATTGTTTTTAATATATCCACAGGAACATCTTCATATTATGTTGAATATTTTGAACTTTGGGTTGCATTTTGGGTGCCTTAGACACTAAATGCCTAATTTTATTGTAATTAATCTTACTAATATTTTGTTCAGTCTTTGTTACTAGTCTATTCTTTTTGACCCTATAAATATGAATGCCTAATTTTATTGTACGCATCTAACACACATTTGTAGGAGGTGTAATACCCCTAGGTCGAACCCCAATTGTAAATGTAAATGTAAATGTGCATATAGGTTGGTGAGCCAGGAAATTTTGGGCCAGAGTGCCCTTGTATATATGTTTTGAGGCCAGGGTTCATGTATGATTATTAGGTTAGATATCCTGGATGTTGAAAGGCCAATGAGCCTATTTTTCTAATATGTAATGACACTCAAATATTAATGGAAACGAATCATTGTTGCAGACCAACTAGACAGAAAGAGTATGGGGGGATAAGCTCCACTAGAAAGGGAAAGGGTGGTGGGGGGGATAAGAGTTTAAGATGAGGGACTAAGCCAAGGGGGGCTTAAGCCCAAAGGAATATTATATTAATATTCCTAAAAGTCCAAAGTATAAGTATGTGAGATCCATTTATCCTAAGTTCCTAAGTGGGAACGTATCACCATGTGGGGGGGCATGTAGTTCCCAACATGAAAAGTGTCAAGTTGGGAACATGCACATATATTTGGGGAATTTATTTCATTTTCCCATCATTCCTTCATCATTTGGATGGTCACTCCTCTCCTACCATATGTACCTTGTTGCCATCACCAGACCTATACTTTGGGAAGCTTTGGAGTTGTTTTCAACCAGTGACCTAAGGAGTTTAGCTGAAGAAGCGGGTTGTCAGGCATGTGTGTTATTGAAGAAGTAGGTTGTCAGTCACGTGATCATTCTCTCTAGGTGAGAGAACTACTGGGAATTGTTTTTCCAAGGTGCCAAGTTGCAGCTACAGGGCTCTGAGACTTCCTGTCTGGCCTGTTGTTGAAGCCCTGGAATGGAAGTGGGGTAGCCGAAGGACTGTTGAGCAGTGAAGGGGAGCACTTCCTAGGGTGGGGAAAACATGTGGGGAATGAGACATTGTAGGTTGTCTACTAGAGTTTGCACCCTAGTCTGAGCATCTTGGCTATTGAAAAACCTTAGCTTGGATTAGGATTCCTTTTCCCTGGTGGAGTTTTAGCCCCAGCTTGGGGGTGACCTGCTACTAAGAGGTTATGAGTAGCAGATTTTATGGCTGGGAGGAAAGTATGAGGTCTACACGTAGTTGGTGACTTATTAACACAAGATAAGTGTCTTATGTGTTTAGTATAAGTGTTATGTTATTATTTATGTATTCTCTGTTATGGGTTTTTCCTATATTATTATGCATGTGTATATTTATTGTAGTTTGTATAATTTTGTGCATATGCAGAGAAATTTTATTTTATTTAATGGTATCAGAGTTGGAAATTTGTGTGGCATTTACCTTCTCATGACAAGGGATGCTATAATATGGTATCGAAGAATTTTTGTTGAGATGATGGTAATGGCGACATTACAATGTGGTATCAGAGCCGTAATTTCAACACTAGACCTGTAATGGGCCAAAGATAGAGCACATAAGTAAAATTTGTAGAGTATGCATGCAAATTGTTCGACAAAATGTTAGAAAGGGATGTCTGCAACATGTTTATCGAAATTACTACAGTGAAATTGGGGAAATTCCGCTAGTAATTGAGGAAAATTATCCCATGGATTAAAAATCCCCAATTTTAATCTCAGTCTGAGTGTTTTCGGGACAATAATTGGTGGAATTGTGGAATTGCAGAGTGGCCATGGTGAAATTGGGCAAAATTGGGAAAATCCCCCAATTATGTTTTGCAATGCATGGACAATTCGACGTGGAAGAGTAGAAATTTGTGCACAGAGGCCAAATTGGAATGCTTAGGGTCGAAATTGGTCGTAGAAATATTAATTACAGAGTTCCATGGCGGCCTCTAGGAAAAAAATTAAACTTATGCAATTCTAGAAAAATTCAAAATTTGGGTATTTTTTCGTACATGGCGTGGCGACGATGTGGAGGTGAAGTGGAAGAGGTGACATAGAGTGCCATGGTGGAAAGTTTATAGTGGTAGTGGGTGGTAGGTGATGTGGGATCTATGTGCGTAGGTGGTTTAGCCGATACTGTAAACCATTGTCGCATGGGGGCAAAGCGGTTTTGGATTCTAGCCCTTGTACAATGCAAAACCATCCATATCGTGCCATGTAGCATGGGTAAAACCAATGTCGCATCCAAAATGAATGTTAACACCCATGCATGTTTGGGATATGAAATTTCTTTTCGACCGTTGATCTTGCATGATCTCCACCATCGAATCTGGGAGACGTAGAATTTTGCACGCACCAAGGAAAAGGTGTGGGATGGGACCCACCCATCCTCGTGACCAATAATGAGGTTCCACATGGAATTTTAACAGTTAAGGTGGGAATATTGTCCCATCTAGGGTTAGAAATGTGCCAACTAGGCAGGTGGGTCCGTAAATCACTATTATTTTATTGAATTTTAAGGCCTGCGTAAGGGATAAAGGAGAGAAGAAAGAGTAAAGAGGAAGTGTTTTAGGCTGACAAGGCCAAACTAGGTGGGCCAAGAAGTTGAGAGGAAATTTTCTTGGGGTTCCAAGTGGACCTAGAATTCCATATCAGTCGCCAATTCAACAAAAAATAGTCATTTTTTCTCATAAATTTACAGTGTTTTGTAGGTCATGAACTTGTAGGCCATTTTTGAAGGCCTAAACAACATTTTCAGCTACTCAAAAAACACAATAATAAAGTGTGTCAAGGTAGACTTTTTCTCTAAAGATCAAATGAAATAACTCAAAGAGATATTTCTAATGATGTAAACCATTCATCAAATGGATCTAGTATGAGGAAGTTGCAAGCCAAACTGTGTAAGGTAAATTTTGAGACCCAGTTAACTTCTGAGGGCCATAACTTCCTGCTCCAGAATCAGATTGAGGCACAGGAGAAGTATACGGAAATATATTGAGCCATAGAAGACATTCATGGACTTATATTTAGAATATAGGCACTTAAAAATGTACAGGAGGAGGTAGAAAGAACATGTAGCATTCAAGGCTAAAAATATAAATTGGCTTGAAACTTCAGCAGGATGTATCTAGCATCATGAAGCACAAATGAGGGTGAAACTGGGCTAGAATGTGAAAAATATGGTAATGAAGGAACCCAATTGAGCTCCTTCCAAATTTTCAAAGGAGAAGGTGCAAGGATGCATAAGTATAGATAAAAAAAAATGCACATGGTTGAAGGTTGTGTTGAAGGAGTAAATGGGTAATATTCAAATGACCATAAATTTCTACTCAAGACTCACAATTGAGCATGGAAGGAGTCATTGGAAAGGTATTGGACAAAAGAGTCCATTTCTTCACCTAGAAAATTTAATTGATCTATTTAACTCACAGGATATCAGAAATACAATTTCTGGGTATTTAAAGGGCAGAATGATGCATACACTAATATCTTTGTTAAATTTATTTAGTCTAACGAATCCTATTGCCTGCACATTTTGCAGAGTCAATAGAAAATATATTAGAATGTGATCATTACAAATATTAGAGACATGGAAGATGCATAGAGAACCTACAACCACGAAGATGAGGTTAGAGGGTTGTATGTCAGCATGGGTAATGAAGGGACATAATTCAATGGGCATAGAGAAGGAAAGGAGGAGAGCATGAACTTGGTACAGACCATAATGAGTCTGTAAAAAGATGTCCAAAGTTATAAATCTGATAATGAGAGGCTTATGAAATCTATGGAGCCACAAGATGTATTAAACATCAAGTTGTTGCAGAGCTTGGACATAATAGATAAGGAAATGGATAAGGAGACAGAGTCAAGAAAATCAAGGAGTCACAAGTCTCATGACAAAAGAAGAGAAACAAGGAGTGTTGATAGGAATAATCACCACTCATTTAGGTATTCAATTAGGATAGAACACATTGGTTCAAGTCCATCTCATGTAAAAAAACATAAGAGAAGGTATGGAGTGGATGAAATATAAGGAGAAATGAATAAGATTAAGCCTCCTACCTTTCATGGTGAGCATAAGAAAGATAAAGATGCAGAGACCTGGTTGTTGGGAATGAGGAAATACTTTCAGTTACATAATTACTCCTCACAAGTAGAAGGGATAATTTCAATCTACCAACTCAAGGGAAAATCATTAATGTGGTGGGACCAATTTGTGCAAGTGCAACACATTGATGAGAAGAAAATTACTTGGAGGGAGTTCAAGAGATATTTTCAAAATAAGTACTTAACCAAGAGTTATTATGAAAGAAAGATGAAGGAGTTATTTGAACTCAAGTTTTGGAGTAAGACCATGGATGAGTATGAAAGGATATTCTTAGAGTTGTTGAAATGTGTTGGCTTCATCAAGGACGAGCAAATCAAGATTCAGAGGTACGTGAGTGGGTTGCCATCTAGTTTTAGTGACAAGATACAATATGATGATCCCAAGACATTGGATGAAACAATAAGGAGATTCAACTATTTCTATGATCAACATAGAGGAAGACCAACTTTTCAAAAGGCTTGAGAAGATAAGAAGAAAGTAAAGATGGAGCAGAGGAAGAAGGGGACTAAGCCTCCACTCCTCATAAATAATTCTCAAGGACAACCATCGTCCAAGGAGCCCAGAACGATAGAAACAATGGGGAAAAGACCAAGGTAACAACCTATGAAATGTTGGGGTTGTGAGGGAGACCACATGTACAAAGATTGCCCTCATAGAGCTGAAAAGGTGAGGATTGTTCATAATGTACAACAGGCTGATACAGTGAAAGACATGGGCATAAATGTACCAAGAAACTACACAACCCTGGATAACAAGCAAGTTGATCTTCAGTCCCATATGATTGAAGTGGAAGGTAAGATTAATGACCAACCCATTGCTATATTAATTGATTCAAGAGCTAGTCATAGCTATCCAGATCCTAAGATGGTGGAAAGATTTCATTTTCCAAAAATAAAGCTTGGGAAATCCTGGTTGGTGCAACTAGCTACAGGAGCTAAGAGAAAAATTAATGACATGGTTAAGGAATGTCCAATGAACATGAATGGACTACGCACAAGGGAATATTTTAACATCATACCTTTGGGCTCATATGATTTCCTAATTGGTATGGGCTAGTTGGAAAAGCATCATGTTGTCCTAGACTGCTACAATAAGGCATTTTCTTACTTGGATGAGGAAGGGAATTTGAGGACAGTCCAAGGTATTCCCAGGGTAGTAACTATCAGAGAAGTTTCAACCTTGTAGTTGAAGAATAGCTTCAGGAAGGGATGCAAAAAATTTGCAACTCATATGGAAGAGACACCTAAGGATAAATTACCAAATATTGAAGATTATGCAGTCCTAAAAGAGTTTGAAGATATATTTAGAGAAATATCAAGGTTTCCACCCAAGAGATATTGATTTCTCAATCCATCTGATGCCTATAGCAGCCCCAATATCCAAGACTCATTATAGGATGAGTACACCATAACTGAAGGAATTGCAAATGCAACTTGAAGAGCTTCTGAAGTAGGGGTATATATGCCCAAGTGTGTCACCTTGGGGTGCCCCAATGTTATTTGTGAAAAAGAAGGATGGGACCTTGAGGCTTTGCATTGACTTTAGGCGGCTAAATAAGGTGACAGTGAAGAACAAGTATCCTTTGCCAAGGATAGATGATCTTTTTGTTCAGCTGAAGGATGCAAAAATATTCTCCAAGATTGACCTCAGATTAGGCTATAATCGGGTGAGAATTAAAGAAGAAGAAATTAGTAAGACAACCTTCAGAATGAGGTATGGCCATTATGAGTTTACAATGGTGCCATTTGGCTTGTCAAATGCATCAATTGTCTTCAAGTGTTTGATGAATGGTATATTCAGAGAGTACTTAGATAAGTTTTTCATTGTATTTTTGGATGACATACTTATTTACTCTAAGTCTGAAGAAGAGAATGAGTAGCACTTGAGGATGGTGCTACAAATATTGAGGAAGCATCAGTTATATGCAAATTTGAGCAAGTACTCATTTTATCAGAGGTAGATATATTATTTGGGCCATATCATTTCAGAGGAAGGGATAGCAGTGGATCTGGAAAATATAAAATCCATTGAAGAATGGCCAGTACCAAGGAATGTCTCAGAGATGATATCTTTCATGGGGATTGCGGGATATTATAGAAGATTCAATGAGGGATTTTAGAATATTGCACACCAATCACATCTTTACAAAAGAAGGGTGTGAGATTTGAGTGGACACCTGACTCTGAAAGAAGTTTTCATCACTTGAAATATTTATTGACAAGTGCACCAATTTTGAGAATTGTTGATCCACATGAATATTTCTTTGTGTGTATTCATGCATGCAAAGAAGGGCTTGTTGGAGTCCTTAGTCAAAATGGGCATGTAATATGCTACGAGTCAAGAAAGTTAAAAGATCATGAGAGACACTATGCCACTCATGATTTAGAATTGGCAGCCATAGTGCATGCCTTGAAAATTTGGAGGCATTATCTTATGGGCAAAATATTTGAGTTGACGACAGACCATAGTGGTTTAAAATATTTGTTTGGATAGCCAACTTTGAATTCTAGGAGAATCATAGGTTTGGAATTTCTTAGTGAGTATGACTTTGATATAAATCATATCAAAGGTAAGGAGAACAAAGTGGTTGATGCACTCAACAGGAGGGTGCATGAGATGCATGCTACAACCATTAGCATGTATAAATCAAATTTAAAAGACAAAATTTTGGAAGTTACATAATCAGATCAGCAGTACATGGAAACAAATGAAAAATTACAGCAAGGTACTTTGCAACATAAAGTTGAATATTATGAGCTAAGAGAGGATGGAATCCTCATGTAGAGGGGCAAAGTTTATGTGCCAAATTTTTAGGAGTTGAAAAATTTGGTGTTAAAAGAAGTGCATAATGTGCCTTATGTTGGGCACATAGGTTACCAGAAAACTATTGTAGTTGTCAAGAGCCAATATTACTAGCCAATTATGAAGAAAGAGGTGGTTGATTATATAGCCAGATGTTTGGAATGTCAAAAAGTCAAGGTTGAACACATACACCCAGTTGGTTTTCTACAACCATTAACCATTCCTGAGTGGAAATGGGAAGTTGTAAAAATGAATTTCATCATTAAGCTGCCCAGAATAGCCAAGCAGCATGACTCCATCATGGTGGTGGTGGATAAGCTTACTAAAGTTGCTCATTTTATTCCATTGAAGTTCTTTTTTCCCTTTTCCTGGTACTTGCTTCAGCATTTTCAGAGTCGTCTTCTATAACTATGACGTTTTCTTCTTTGATTGATGGATTAAACACAGCCTTTGACTTCAGTTTGTACTTGTTGGTAACCCTAGTAGAATTCCTTCTAGGTTTTTGAGATGCAGACACACCTTTAACCTTTGTCCTTTTGACTACAACACCCCTTTTATTGGTTGATGGTGATTCATGCTTGACTGTAGTTTGAGTATTAAAATCTTTATCTGAATCATCTTCCCCTTTAACATCTTCTTCAAAAAACGTTTTGATTTCTAGATCCAACTTAGGTCTTTTACTTATGCTATTCCTTGTCACCCTGATGTTAGGCATTTCTTCTTTAACAGGGGTTTCATCAATTGAAATATTTTGGCTCTGTGTAACAGTATTTTTCCCTTTGCCTTTCTTCTGTTTGTTGGACTGTGTGTTAGGGTTTCAAGATTGCATGAGCCAGCTCCAGGGCTTCTGTAATTCTCTCAAAGCATCCATAACTAAAGTCTTAATTAGGACTTGATGAAACAGACTGCTTTTAGCATTGGTGGAAAGTGAATGCACTCTCTTTAACATCTTTGTCAAGCTTTTGAGTAGAAAATAAGGCATATTTAAGGGGTAATCGCCATTTAAATGCATTAATATCCTAATGTGGTAGATATAGACTAGTGAAAATCTACCTTCACAGGTGATATACCTATGGATAATGATTAGAGCAGTGTGCCATTCAAGTCTAATCCAGCTACGAGGTACTCCCCTTTTCCAATTTGGATTTTGCTTATCTGGAAGCAAGAATTGGTTTACAAACTCTGTAATCACATGCTCTTTCTTCCGCCATCTTTCTCCTCCAACCACCAATCTGCAAGCTTTAGCAATTGTCTGCTCTGTCACTAGCATCAACATCTTACCAATCTCCACCTCGTGACCATCAAAGTTTAGTGCGAACTCCATGGAGACCTTCTCATCGTAACCTTGAAAAGTGGTAAGGAATTCAAACCACCCGGCATCTTTGAACCTTTGAGCCATCTGAGGATAAGCTTCGAGAAGTTCAGCACCCTCGGGTTCTATTATGACTACCTATCTGCTCCTCTTTGGCACCATCAAAACATAATGATGTAACTATCACCCTCAGGTTCCGAATTTTCCACCTGCAATCTGTTAGTGTATAACGTTCCTCTGAGCAAATACTTGCACCTAAATTCAGCAAAATCAAACATAGAATGACAAGTTTAATATAATGATCATTTGAGAATTGGGCGATTTAAAATGAGTCCTTCGCGAGTACAAAGCAATTCGATTATGAAATGGCTTGAATCGGTGAATGATTCCAAGCTATTGTGGGACACATGCGAACTCTCAAACCACGATTCGTGTCATCATAACGAAATCTGGATGACAGGCGCATATCAAGGCATGATTATCTTGGCGCTACGGGAATAGTCTTATTCCCGTAGCCCTATTAATGACTTAGCAAAATTTGAATTTGTGAAGTTCAAACAGGCATATAAGGTGACACCTCGTTTAAAACCATGTCTTTCAATTTCAAACTTAAATAAATTATTCAAAAACTGAAATGCAAACCATAAGACACTAAAAACAAAAATCGAAATCAACTGGAAGCAGAAAATGAAGTGTAGGTAAGAAAGGTTTAGGATAAGGGTTTCTCACTAAATCAAGACAAAATTAGAGACTAACACTGGCTCCTTCTGCGGATGGATTTTTGATAATAAACTCCAAGAACTGCAGACCAATGCCTTTTCCTTTATCTCTGATTCATTGATCTCCCTGCATCTGTCAGTCTTTTATTCTCAACATAACTGTAAAAACAAGTCCATTGGGTATATGGAGTCTTTATTGAAAGGAAAACCTATTGTACTAGCTGAAAACCTGATGAGTCCTTAGAGAAAATAGTGCTTCAAGAACCTCCCATTCACTGGGCCCCCAAAAGTTTCAGTGTTGTCTAAATTATGCAGGAGAAAAGTGTTATTGTTCATTACCTTGGCTATTCTGAAAGGACCATACCATAGGTTATCGAACTTTCCATGTTTTTCTTTATCCTCTCTCCTGGCATCCCATCTTAACACCAAATCCCCCTCATTGAAAACATATATCTTAGTTCCCTTATCGAATGTAGCCTTGATTTTTCTCCAGTGAGCAGCAGCTTTCTGATTCACCTGTTCTCTGACCTGCTGAACTTCAATCATCTGAAAAATTCTTCTTTTGACATCATTGGGTTCTTCTATCTCTTCTTGTAGAAACTTTAAGACTGGCAAGCCCAATTGAGTTGGAAGAATTGCTTCTGTCCCATATACCATCTAGAAAGGAGATGTCCCAATAGACTTCTTGTTGCTGATACGATCAGCCCAAAGGGAAAACTTTAACTTGGAATCCCATGATTTTTAATTTTCTGTCAGTAGTTTTTTGATAATTCTTATCAGAGTTTTATTGGAAGATTCTGCCAATCTGTTCCCTTGGGGATAGTAGGGAGTAGAATGAACCAATTTGATAGTATACTTATTTCAGAATTCAATCATGGAATTTGATTTAAAATCCTGTGCATTATCAGTGACCAATTTTTTAGGACAACCAAACCTGGAAAAAACATATCCTTCTAGAAATTCCATGATTACCTTGTCTGTTGTATTTCGAGTCGGAATTGCTTCAATCCACTTCGTAAATTAATCTGTGGCTGTAAGAATCCATCTATGTTGTCCTGAGGATGACGGATTAATCTCTCCGATGAAATCCAATCCCCACTGTTGAAATGGTCCATGGGCGATGATTGGTTTCAGAGGCAAAGATATAAGTTTATGCTTTCCAGCAAATTTCTGACAAGGTTCACATGCCCTGACTTGAGAAAAAATATCTGAAAATAGAACTGGCCAGTAATAGACTGCTCTAAGAATCTTGAAGGCAGTAGCCTTCCAATGATGATGGCCTTCGCAGACACCATGATGCAGATCATGAAAGATTTGTTTAGCTTATTTTTCATCCACACACCTCAACAGAAAACCGTTGGGGTCCTTCCAGAACAGGGCCTGATCAACAATGCAGTACTTTACAGCTCTCAACTTTAATGATCTGAATTTTGATTTATCCAACTCTGGGGGAGATTGAAAGTTCAGAAAAAAAAAATATGATATCTTTGTACCATGTTGAATAAACATACTTGTTGTTTACCTGTGAATTTGTTTCTTCGATCTGGACAGAAGAATCACGTGTCATGTCTGAAAGATGGTACAACCCAATTGCTTTGCAATTAGATTCTGTCATTAATTTGGCGAGGCCTTGTCCTTTTATCGGCTGAGTAGGCTTTATGGTGAGATCATATTCCAGGATTTTTGTTATCCATTTCCCTCGCTTTCGTTCAGAATCAGGCGGAACCAATATTTCTTTGACTGCATTGCTTGGGACATAAGCTGTAATTTTAGATTGAAGAACATATACTCTGAAGGATTTTAAAGCTTTTACCAAGGCATAGGCCTATTTTTCTATTATATCATACTTCAATTCAGAGTCTCTGAGGGTTTTTCTAAAGAAGGAGATGGGTTGCTCGTATCCTTGCTCATTTCTTTGTAGAAGAACATCAGCTATGGTATGTTCTGATGCAAATGAAAAAATCATGAATTCTTTGGAGTAATATGGGCTAATTAGAACAGGTGCCTGAACGATAGCCTGTTTGATCCTTTCAAAGGATTCTCTCGCTTCTAGTATCAACTTAATTTCTGCATCCTTTTTCAACATGTCAATAATGTATTTGACAATCTCTGCAAAGTTAGGTATAAACCTCCTTAAAAAATTAATTTTACCAATGAAGGACTGAATAGACTTTTTATTTCTCGGAATGTCTATTTGTTAAATAGCCTTTACTCTTTCAGGATCTATTTTAATACCTTCAGGTGAAATGATGTGTCCTAGAAGCTTTCCTTCCTCCATGGAAAAATGTGATTTTTTGGGATTAAGTGATATACCGTACCTCCTGCACTTCTCAAAAGTCTGCTTCAAGTGTTGTAAATGTTCTTTGTCGAATGCCGAAAATATAGTGATGTCATCAAGGTAAATAACCACAAACCTATCTTTCTCCCCAATGAAAGCGATGTCCATAGCGCTTTGAAATGTGGCTCCTGCATTCATCAATCTGAAAGGCATCTTTTCGTACATAAAAGTGCCCCAAGGAGTGGTAAAAGTTGTTTTCTTTTTGTCCTCTTCCATTACTGATATTTGATTGTACCCTGAATATCCATCAAGCATAGAGATTCTATTTGCATCGACAACTCTTTGTAAGATATAATCCAATTTTGGTAATGGATAATTGTCTTTCAGAGAGCACCTATTTAGATTCCTGAAGTCTACACAGAGCCTTATCTCTCTGTTCTTCTTCTTGACAGGTACAAGGTTGGCTACCCATTCTGAGTATCTCAATTGAACTATGATTTTTGCTTTCAGCAACCTTTTTAGCTCCTTTTTTTATCATAGGTAATAGTAAAGGATTAAATTGCCTAAACTTTTGCTTAACAGGTTTTGATCCAGGTTTCAGAGGAATTTTGTGTTGAATAATCTCTGTATCAAACACCTTCAGATCCTCACAAGACCAGGCAAATATATTTGAATATTGTTTCATTAATTCAACATATGCTTCTTTCTTTTTTTATGACAGTTTCCTAGATATTTTGACCAACCTGGGGTGTGCATCCAGACTAATGTCACAATCTACTACATTTGTTTCTTCTATTTGGATAACAACCTTCGTGGAAACATCATTATGATCGAACAACATTTCTAGTGGAACCAAACCTTTGGGCAGATGGTTTGTCTTCAGTTCAATGATTTTGTGGCCAACAATAATATCTTGAAGGACTTCTGCAACATATATTTCTGCTTCACCATTTTCGTCATCTTGATCTATTGAAATGTTAGAAAAATCTTCAATAGTTTTTCAAAAATCTTTGAATTTCCTCATCATCTTTAAAAACCTGCCAATGTTTTATATTATCTGGTATTGAAGGTCTGTTTCTGACTTCAAATTCAAACTTTAGATTAGGAAACATCGGAGTTTTAAAGTTGCTAGCTGCAAGTTCCAAAGAGTCGGCCTGTTGATTCAAATTTCTGTGCACAAAAGTAATATTGAATGCCGAAAAGAAATTATCCACATAATCCCACACCTCATTTCTGTATTGTTTTAACCTTTGTTGTTTGGTTTGATATATATTCTTGGTCTAGTGAATAATAAGTTCTGAGTCTCCAAAAACAAACAACTTATCTACACCCATATCTCTAGCAGCTTTCAAACCTAACAACAAAGCTTCATACTCATTGATGTTATTAGTGGTTTCAAATTCAAGTTTATATGACATAGGGATAACCTCCTTGGTAGGGGAAATGAAGACAATACCAGCTCCAGAACCTTCTTTAGAACATGCTCCATCAAAATACATTTTCCAAACAAAATTGTCTTTATTGTCTCCTACTGCAGTTGTTGTCTTTCTGACTGATACTTCTGCCATCTCTTCACTCGTATGAAAAATAGAATACCCAAGATCATCTTCTATAGCATATATAGGATGATTAGTTGGATTATTGTGATCACTTACCAAATAATCCAATCTAACTTCTCTGTATAGTCTCTGTTGTTCCCCACCGAAAACATGTATGGTTGCATAGCTAAGGTCCATCTATAGAGTATCGCCTACCTTCTTAGCCCAAGATCTTGAAAGAAGCATTCCAAATTTTGGTGGTATGTCAGCCACGATAATATCTAATACCACACTTTTCATAGGTAATTGGGAAAGAGTAACAACCACATCTTTCATAACTCCAAGGCATGTGACTTTCTTGGAGTCAAAAGAATATAGATCATGATATAGTCTAGTAATGTCCAACCCTAATTCTTCCATCACCACCTTAGGAATTACATTATGCAAGGCACCAGAATCCATTAAGCAGTTATGCAATATCTTGTCATGGATATTTAATGAAATGTAGAAAGGTGGAGAGGCATCAATTCTATCTTCAATGTGAGTTCCAATAGTTATAGCAGGGTTTTCATCCTCTAGATTGATTCTATCTGAAAAGGTGACATGAACTAGAGCCTGTAGAGCCTTGAGGACAGTCTTTCTGAAGGGTTATGTTTTCATGAGTTCTAATAATGGCACTAAAATCTTGATTTTGTTGATTTCGTGTTCTAAACTAAAAGCAGAAACATTTATGTCTGGTTCCTTTATGTCAACAGTCTATCCTTGGAAGGTTGTTTCAATGGTTGATCAACTTGGATCTTGGGAACACCTTTGATAATTCCTATCTAAACTTGAGTACTGGCCTTCTTTTTGGAAACAGGTGTATCTACTTTAGGTGCATTCGAACCAAATCTGAGATTGTATTTTTTCCTTTTAGGTTCCTGTTGGACAATCTCATCTTCATCCCCTTCCTCAAACTGGTTTGCAATCAAAGCATATTTATAATCCTGATGTGTCACATGTAGAGGAGATGATTCAGAATCATTCAAACGAACTACAGGGTCTTCTTCTGTATCATCCTCATCTTCCTCCTCATCTACTGCATTATTCTGAAAAGGAGGCAAAACCTTCTGGTCATCTTGGTTTTTTCTTTCTCTTGGTAAGACTTGAGGTACATTTTTTGGCCTCCTGAATTGAGTTGGATTTCTGTAAACACCCTCCTGTCCATGTCTACTGGGTTTTTTTTTGTTCTATCTTCAACCTTGCCATTTCAGATGTCAGAGTTTTCATCATCCTAGCCATTTCATCCATTTTAGAATCAGATGTTGAATTAGAAGATGAAGGTAACTCTTCCTTTTTCTTTTTCCACTCTCTATCACTTCTAGACTTCAATTTGTTTGCTGCTAATATGTTTGATTCTACCTCGATAGCAGCATCTTGCATCAGGCTGAGGGTAGCGGTTCTTCTTTCCCTAAGCAACAAGGAAAATTTGGCATTGAATGAATTGGCAAAAGTGATTTTCACTGATGTCTCTGAAGGTTTTATCTCCTCAAGAATTTTACCATATATCTGGTTGAACCTTTTGGTAAAATTAGGTATTGATTCACCTTGTTTCCTCCTTAAAGCATTGAATTCGGTGATGTAGTATAAAAAGTCCTTCTTGTCTGCCCAGTGTTTAAGAAAGGCATCATCTAAGGCTACGATATCAGCTATTGAATTAGGAGGTAAACTCTTGAACCACTTTCTTGCTTCCCCATTTAGACTCTGTACGAATAATCTCATCCACACATCATCATGCTCTACATTGAAATTATCTGCAAAACTATAAAATGAACTCAAATTCTCTTCAACAGTAATTGATCCATCTCCATTGAATCTGGGCAAGTATCTCATATAATCATTTGGTGGAAAGGCATAGATGACTTGTGGAAGAACCAAAGGAGCATACCTTGCTGCAACTATTTTGTCTATTCTGTCTGCAGCCATATTAGCTATTTTTGGATCTCTGGGAGTGAGTAAGATTGGTGATGCTGAAGGAGAAAGCGTCCCTTGTGTATTACAACTTATATGTAGTGTCACTAAGTCTTGATCTTTAGCAGATAAGGATTTCTCTTCTTGACTATGATCAACTAATGGGGTGAGAAACAAAGGATTCTCAAAAGAAAAATAATGTGATCTAAAATCCTCAGATGAGAGATATCTAAGAGATGACGAATGTGTCTCTGGTTCGCTCTTAATATCTGTGTTGTGACCTCTCGAAGTTTCAGTCATAGGGAAGATGTCTCGATACTCCTGTTTAATGAGTTCAGTAAGTAACTTCCATTGTTCTAGATTTAATTCTGAAATAGTTGAAGGGAATGAAACTGCATCAAGCTCAATAACAGGTTTAATTTCACTTTCAGGATTCACATCTTCATCTAATTGGGTTTTGGTGATTTCAGAGGATTGTCCTTGAGAACTTTCTGAAGATAATTTCCCCTTTAAGAGTGAAGACTGTCTGGAAAGTACTTTAGGTTTTCTTAGTAACTTTTCAGGATCTGGAACTGTTGCAACAAGCTCAGGATATGGATTTTTCCTGGTTACTGGTGTCTTATTAAATGATGAAGAATTTAGAGGAGTTTTAGGTCCTTTACCTTCTCTTTTAGGAGCCAAAATTACCACAGAGGATTCGCCAGGTGAATAATCACAGTCTTAAATAATGTCCAAAATCTTGTTCACCACCAAGATCTGAATGTAAATTTGTCGTTTCCCCAGGGAAGATCTCTTCATTTCTTCGTCCCCCGCAGTGGTGCCAAAAATGTTAGTCCCTAAAGTTGCACTTGACTGTGAGAGGGCAAGCTAGGGCATCATCGGTTTATTGCAAAGTGTTTAGAAGGTTTTTATAATTTGGTTTTTTGAATAAGGTGGTTGAAAACTGGCTCAAGGTTATAACATAACATGAAAATCAAGATCAGAACATAGCATATTCCATTGACTGAATAAAAGGTAGACACATAGATGGATTAAACCAATTAAGAAAAAGGGAAGATGAAGCCTTCAATTTGTTAACTTCACATAAATTCTTTTCTTAGAATGTCATAAAGAAACAAGACTATCAGCTTGATATCAAAACTTGAAAAATAATTTCCACAGTAAAATTTTCACTGTATTAATTAACAGTCAAGAATAAAAAAAAAAAGCATTGCAATCTGAATAATGAATTCAAGAGTGAAGAAAGAAATAACAGAGTAGAAAAGAGGGTCTAACCATCCATATGCCTTTGCTATTAAGTGTCAAATTGAACATAAATGCCTTTACAAGGAGTTTCACAAAAAGGTCCCCTGGATCTCCAATTTTTCGACCTAACCATAGTCTTTCCTCTGTCTATTTAAACTATCCAAAAAAAAACCTCCAGATCCTATCATCTAGTGTAGTTTTAATGACTAGATTTGAATAGTATCTATCTACTAAGGTAGTTCACTCAAAAAAAACTTCTACAATCCAAAAATATATCACAGCTCAACATCTTGATATTGTATGATCTTGCCAGCATTACATTTGATTCTACAAAACAGGAATTAGTTTGATTTAGTCAAACAGTTCGAGGTCTTAGTATCTCACTGACCAAAAACGAGTAGACATTGTCATTTTTCCTGGAAAACATTAAAATTATGATTGTAGCAATCTTCATGGAACCTTTAGGATATAATCACAGCAGTAGCTTTAGCATTTTTTTGTTCGAGCTTTGTGGTAAGCAAGACATTGTGCCAATAAAGTCTGAAGTTTATTTCTCTGAGTTCTTTGAGCAATGCCCTTTGCTCTTTTTTCTTCTTTTTAAAACCTTGAATCCTTTCTTGTTGACGAGCATTCTATTGTTCTATTTGTGCCTTTTCTTTCTTTAACTGTCTCATTGTTTTCTGGAATTCCTTGATCCTTTCTTTATCAGTTCTGATTTTAACCCTGAATCCTGAGCATTCTTCAAAAGGTGTAGGCTCATTCAGGTTTAAGGCAACTTTGGGTTCTTTTTCTTTAACTTGGTACTTAGAGACTAATCCCGAGCTATGTTCTTCATCAGAACTTATTGAATCTATAGCTTCAGGCACATCTCACATGTGATCTGAGTCTACAAGGTAATCATGTTTGTTCTCAGGGATTTCACTGATACCTTTAGCCATTTCTTTAGCTTTTGCTAATCTAGTTGTAGCTCTCGTTATAGGTCCTGTAGATGATGAAAACATTTGTTTACCTTTGTTTACTGGTTTCTTAAGCAATGAAGTTCTTTTTTCCCTTTTCCTAGTACCTGCTTCATCATTTTCAGAGTCGTCTTCTATAACTATGACATTTTCTTCTCTGATTGATGGATTAAACATGGCCTTTGACTTCAGTCTGTCCTTGTTGGTAACCCTAGTAGAATTCCTTCTAGGTTTTTAAGATGCAGACACACCTTTAACCTTTGTCCTTTTGACTGTAGCACCCCTTTTATTGGTTGACGGTGATTCATGCTTGACTATAGTTTGAGTATTAAAATATTTATCTGAATCATCTCCCCCTTTAACATCTTCTTCAGAAAACGTTTCGATTTCTGGATCTAACTTAAGTATTTTACTTCTACTATTTCTCGTCACCCTAGTGTCAGGTATTTCTTCTTTAACAGGGGTTTCATCAATTGAAATATTTTGGCTCTGTGTAACAGTCTTTTTCCCTTTGTCTTTCTTCTATTTGTTGGACTGTGTGTTAGGGTTTAAAGATTGCATGAGCCAGCTCCAGGGCTTCTGTAATTCTCTCAAAGCAGCCATAACTAAAGTCTTAATTAGGACTTGATGAAACAGACTGCTTTTAGCATTGGTGGAAAGAGACTGCACTCTCTTTGACATCTTTGTCAAGCTTTTGAATAGAAAATAAGGCATATTTAAGGGTAATCACCATTTAAATGCATTAATATCCTAATGTGGTAGATATATACTAGTGAAAATCTACCTTCGTAGGTGATATACCTGTCGATAACGATCACAACAGTGTGCCATTCGGGTCTAATCCAGTTGCGAGGTACTCCCCTTTTCCAATTCGGATTTTGCTTATCTGGAAGTAGGAATTGTTTTACAAACTTTGTAACCACATGCTCTTTCTTCCACCATCTTTCTCCTCCAACCACCAATCTACAAGCTTTAGCAATTATTTGCTCTGTCACTAGCATCAACATCTTACCGATCTCCACCTCATGACCATCAAAGTTCAATGCGAACTCCATGGAGACCTTCTCATCGTAACCTTGAAAAGTGGTAAGGAATTCAAACCACCCAGCATCTCTGAACCTTTGAGCCATCTGAGGATAAGCTTCGAGAAGTACAGCGCCCTCGGGTTCTATTCTGACTACATGTTCGCTCCTCTTTGGCGCCATCAAAACACAATGTTGTAACTAGCACCCTCGGGTTCCAAATTTTCCACTTGCATTCTGTTAGTGTATAATGTTCCTCTGAGCAAATACCTGCACCTAAATTCAGGAAAATCAAACATAGAATGACAGGTTTAATATAATGATCATTTGAGAATTGGGCGATTTAAATTGAGTCCTTTGCGGGTACAAAGCAATTCGATTATGAAATGGTTTGAATCAGTAAATGATTCCAAGGTATTGTGGGACACATGCGAACTCTCAAATCACGATTCATGTTATCATAACGAAATCTGGATGACAGGCGCATATCAAGGCATGATTATCTTGGCGCGACAGGAATAGCCTTATTCCCGTAGCACTATTAATGACTTAGCAAAATTTGAATTTGTGAAGTTCAAATAGGCATATAAGGTGACACCTCGTTTAAAACCATGTCTTTCAATTTCAAACTTAAATAAATTATTCAAAAACTGAAATGCAAACCATAAGACACTAAAAACAAAAATCAAAATCAACTGGAAGCAGAATATGAAGTGTAGGTAAGAAAGGTTTAGGATAGGGGTTTCTCACTAAATCAAGACAAAATTAGAGACTAACACTGGCTCCTTCTGGGGATGGATTTTTGATAATAAACTCCAAGAACTGCATACCAATGCCTTTTCCTTTATCTCTGATTCATTGATCTCCCTGCATCTGTCAGTCTTTTATTCTCAGCATAACTATAAAAACAAGTCCATTGGGTATATGGAGTCTTTATTGAAAGGAAAACCTACTGTACTAGCTGAAAACCTGATGAGTGCTTAGAGAAAATAGTGCTTCAAGAACCTCCCATTCACTAGGCCCCCAAAAGTTTCAGTGTTGTCTAAATTATGCAGGAGAAAAGTGTTATTGTTCATTACCTTCGCTATTCTGAAAGGACCATACCATAGGTTATCGAACTTTGCATGTTTTGATTTATCCTCTTTCCTGGCATCCCATCTTAAGACCAAATCCCCCTCATTGAAAACATCTTTCTTAGTTCCCTCATCGAATGTAGCCTTGATTTTTCTCTAGTGAGCAACAACTTTCTGATTCACCTGTTCTCTGACCTGCTGAACTTCAATCATCTAAAAAAATCTTCTTTGGACATCACTGGGTTCTTCTAGCTCTTCTAGTAGAAACTTTAAGACTGGCAGGCCCAATTGAGTTGGAAGAATTGTTTTTGTCCCATATACCATCTAGAAAGGAGATGTCCCAATAGACTTCCTTTTGTCAATACGATCAGCCCAAAGGGAAAACTTTAACTTGGAATCCCATGATTTTTTATTTTCTGTCAGTAGTTTTTTTATAATTCTTATCAGAGTTTTATTGGAAGATTCTGCCAATCCGTTCCCTTGGGGGTAGTAGGGAGTAGAATGAACCAATTTGATACTATACTTATTGCAGAATTCAATCATAGAATTTGATTTAAAAGCATGTGCATTATCAGTGACCAGTTTTTTAGGACAGCCAAACCTGGAAAAAATATATCCTTCTAGAAATTCCATGATTACCTTGTCTGTTGTATTCCGAGTCGTAATTGCTTCAATCCACTTTGTAAAATAATCTGTGGTTGTAAGAATCCATCTATGTTGTCATGAGGATGATGGATTAATCTCTTCGATGAAATCCAATCCCCACTGTTGAAATGGTCCATGGGCGATGATTGGTTTCAGAGGCAAAGATATAAGTTTCTGCTTTCCAGCAAATTTCTGACAAGGTTCACATGCCCTGACCTAAGCAAAAATATCTGAAAATAGAACTGGCCAGTAATAGCTTGCTCTAAGAATCTTGAAGGCAGTAGCCTTCCAATGATGATGGCCTCCGTAGACACCATGATGCAGATCATGAAAGATTTGTTTAGCTTCTTTTTCATCCACACACCTCAACAGAAAACTGTTGGGGTCCTTCCAGAACATGGTCTGATCAACATTGCAGTACTTTACAACTCTCAACTTTAATGATCTAAATTTTGATTTATCCGACTCTGGGGGAGATTGAAAGTTCAGAAAAAAAAAAATACGATATATTTGTACCATGTTGAAGAAACATACTTGTTGTTTACCTGTGAATTTGTTTCTTCGATCTGGACAGAAGAATCATGTGTCATGTTTGAAAGATGGTACAACCCAATTGCTTTGCAATTAGATTCTGTCATTAATTTGGCGAGGCCTTGTCCTTTTATCAGCTGAGTAGGCTTTATGGTGAGATCATATTCCAGGATGTTTTTTATCCATTTCCCTCTCTTTCCTTCACAATCAGGCTGAACAAATATTTCTTTGACTGCACTGCTTGGGACATAAGCTGTAATTTTAGATTGAAGAACATATACTATGAAGGATTTTAAAGCTTTTACCAAGGCATAGGCTTGTTTTTCTATTATATCATACTTCAATTCAGAGTCTCTGAGGGTTTTGCTAAAGAAGGAGATGGGTTGCTCGTATCCTTGCTCATTTCTTTGCAGAAGAACATCAGTGATGGTATTTTCTGATGCAAATGAAAAAATCATGAATTCTTTGGAGTAATATGGGATAATTAGAACAGGTGCCTGAATGATAGCCTGTTTGATCCTTTCAAAGGATTCTCTCGCTTCAGGTATCCACTTAATTTCTGCATCCTTTTTCAACATGTCAATAATGTACTTGACAATCTCTGCAAAGTTAGGTATAAACCTCCTTAAAAATTTAATTTTACCAATGAAGGACTGAATAGACTTTTTATTTCTCGGAATGTCTATTTGTTGAATAGCCTTTACTCTTTCAGGATCTATTTTAATACCTTCAGGTGAAATGATGTGTCCTAGAAGCTTTCCTTCCTCCATGGAAAAATATGATTTTTTGGGATTAAGTGATATACCGTACCTCCTACACTTCTCAAAAGTCTGCTTCAAGTGTTGTAAATGTTCTTTGTCGGATGCCGAAAATATAGTGATATCATCAAGGTAAATAGCCACAAACTTGTCTTTCTCCCCAATGAAAGCGATGTCCATGGCCCTTTGAAATGTGGCTACTGCGTTCATCAATCCGAAAGGCATCTTTTCGTACATAAAAGTGCCCCAAGGAGTGGTAAAAGTTGTTTTCTTTTTGTCCTCTTCCATTACTGATATTTGATTGTACCCTGAATATCCATCAAGCATAGAGATTCTCTTTGCACCGACAACTCTTTGTAATATACAATCCATTTTTGGTAATGGATAATTGTCTTTCAGAGAGCACCTATTTAGATTCCTAAAGTCTACACAAAGCCTTATCTCTCTGTTCTTCTTCCTGACATGTACAAGGTTGGCTACCCATTCTGAGTATCTCAATGGAACTATGATTTTTGCTTCCAACAACCTTTTCAGCTCCTTTTTTATTATAGGTAACAATAAAGGATTAAATTGCCTGAACTTTTGCTTAACAGGTTTTGATCCAGGTTTCAGAGGAATTTTGTGTTGAATAATCTCTGTATCAAACACCTTCAGATCCTCACAAGACCAGGAAAATATATTTGAATATTGTTTCATTAATTCAACATATGCTTCTTTCTGTTTTTGTGACAGTTTCCTAGATATTTTGACCAAGCAAGGGTTTGCGTCCGGACTAATGTCACAATCTACTACATTTGTTTCTTCTGTTTGGATAACAACCTTCGTGGAAACATCATTATGATCGAACAACCTTTGTAGTGGAACCAAACCTTTGGGCAGATGGTTTGTCTTCAGATCAATGATTTTGTGGCCAGCAATAGTATCTTGAAGGACTTCTGCGACATATATTTCTGCTTCACCATTTTTGTCGTCTTGATCTATTGAAATGTTAGAAAACTCTTCAATAGTTTTTCAAAAATCTTTGAATTTCCTCATCATCTTTAAAAACCTGCCAATGTTTTATATTATCTGGTATTGAAGGTCTGTTTCTGACTTCAACTTCGAACTTCAGATTAGGAAACATCGGAGTTTTAAAGTTGCTAGCTGCAAGTGCCAAAGAGTCGGCCTGCTAATTCAAATTTCTATGCACACAAGTAATATTGAATGCTGAAAAGAAATTATCCACATAATCCCACACCTCATTTCTGTATTGTTTTAACCTTTTTTGTTTGGTTTGATATATATTCTTGATCTGGTGAATAATAAGTTCTGAGTCTCCAAAAACAGACAGCTTATCTACACCCATATCTCTAGCAGCTTTCAAACCTAACAACAAAGCTTCATACTCACTGATGTTATTCGTGGTGTCAAATTCAAGTTTATATGACATAGGGATAACCTCCTTGGCAGGGGAAATGAAGACAATACCATCTCCAAAACCTTCTTTAGAACATGCTCCATCAAAATACATTTTCCAAACAAATTGTCTTTATTGTCTCCTACTGCAGTTGTTGTCTTTCTGACTGATACTTCTTCCATCTCTTCACTCATATGAAAAATAGAAGACCCAAGATCATCTTCTATAGCATATATAGGATGATTAGTGGGATTATTGTGATCACTTACCAAATAAGCCAATCTAACCTCTATGTATAATCTCCGTTGTTCCCCACCGAAAACAGGTATGGTTGCATTGCTAAGGTCCAACTGTAGAGTACCACCTACCTTCTTAGCCCAAGTTCTTGAAAGAAGCATTCCAAATTTTGGTGGTATGTCAACCACGATAACATCTAATACCACACTTTTCATAGGTAATTGGGAAAGAGTAACAACCACATCTTTCATAATTCCAAGGCATTTGACTTTCTTGGAGTCAAAAGAATATAGATCATGATATGGTCTAGTAATGTCCAACCCTAATTCTTCCATCACCACCTTAGGCATTACATTATGCAAGGCACCAGAATCCATTAAGAAGTTGTGCAATATCTTGTCATGGATATTTAATGAAATGTAGAAAGGTGGAGAGGCATCAATTCTATCTTCAATGTGAGGTCCAATAGTTATAGCAGGGTTTTCATCCTCTAGATTGACTGTATCTGAAAAGGTGACATGAGTTGGAGCCTGTAGAGCCTTGAGGACAGTCTTTCTGAAGGGTTCTGTTTTCATGAGTTCTAATAATGGCACTGAAATCTTGATTTTGTTGATTTCGTGTTCTAAACTGAAAGCATAAACATTTCTGTTTGGTTCCTTTATGTCAACAGTACTATCCTTGGCAGGTTGTTTCAATGGTTGATCAACTTGGATCTTGGGAACACCTTTGATAATTTTTGTCTTAACTGGAGTACTGGCCTTCTTTGTGGAAACAATTGTATCTACTTTAGGTGCATTCGAACCAGATATGAGATTGTATTTTTTCCTTTTAGGTTCCTGTTGGACGATCTCATCTTCATCCCCTTCCTCAAAATGGTTTGCAATCAAAGCATCTTCATAATCCTGATGTGTCACATGTAGAGGAGATGATTCAGAATCATTCAAATGAACTACAGGGTCTTCTTCTATATCATCATCGTCCTCCTCCTCATCTACTGCATTATTCTGAAAAGGAGGCAAAACCTTCTGGTCATATTGGTTTTTTCTTTCTCTTGGTAAGATTTGGGGTACATTTTTTGGCCTCCTGAACTGATTTGGATTTCTGTAACCACCCTCCTGTGCAGGTCTACTGGGTTGTTTTTGTTCTATCTTCAACCTTGCCATTTCAGATGTCATATTTTTCAGCATCCTAGCCATTTCATCCATTTTAGAATCAGATGCTCAATTAGAAGATGAAGGCAACTCTTCCTTTTTCTTTTCCGCTCTATATCACTTCTAGACTTCAATTTGTCTGTTGCTAATATGTTTGATTCTACCTCGATAGCAGCATCTTGCATCAGACTGAGGGTAGCAGTTCTTCTTTCCCTAAGAAACAAGGAAAATCCGGCATCGAATGCATTGGCAAAAGTGATTTTAGCTGATGTCTTTGAAGGTTTTATCTCCTCTAGAATTTTACCATACATCTGGTTGAACGTTTTGGTAAAATTAGGTATTGATTCACCTTGTTTCCTCCTTAAAGCACCGAATTCGGTGATGTAGTATAAAAATTCCTTCTTGTCTGCCCAATTTTTAAGAAAGGCATCATCTAAGGCTATGATATCAGCTATTGAATTAGGAGGTAAACTCCTGAACCACTTTCTTACTTCCCCATTTAGACTCTGTACGAATAATCTCATCCACACATCAGCATGCTCTACATTGAAATTATCTGCAAAACTATAAAATGAACTCAAATGTTCTTCAACAGTAATTGATCCATCTCCATTGAATCTGGGCAAGTATCTCATATAATCATTTGGTGGAAATGCATACATGACTTGTGGAAGAACTAAAGGAGCATACCTTGTTGCAACTATTTCGTCTATTCTGTCTGCAGCCATATTAGCTATTTTTGGATCTCTGGGAGTGAGTAAGATTGGTGATGCCGAAGGAGAAAGCATCCCTTGTGTATTACAACTTATATGTAGTGTCACTAAGTCTTGATCTTTAGCAGATAAGGATTTCTCTTCTTGACTATGATCAACTAATGGGGTGAGAAATAGAGGATTCTCAAAAGAAAAATAATGGGATCTAAAATCCTCAGATGAGAGAGATCCAAGAGATGACGAAGGTGTCTCTGGTTCGCTCTTAATATCTGTGTTGTGACCTCTCGAAGTTTCAGTCACAGGCAAGATGTCTGGATACTCCTGTTTAATGAGTTCAGTAAGTAACTTCCATTGTTCTAGATTTAATTATGAAATAGTTGAAGGGAATGAAACTACATCAGGCTCAATAACAGGTTTAATTTCACTTTCAGGATTCACATCTTCATCTAATTGAGTTTTGGTGATTTCAGAGGATTGTCCTTGAGAACTTTCTAAAGATAATTTTCCCTTTAAGAGTGAAGACTGTCCGGAAAGAACTTTAGGTTTTCTTAGTAACTTTTCAAGATCTGGAACTGTTGCAACAAGCTCAGGATATGGATTTTTCCTGGTTACTGGTCTCTTATTAAATGATGAAGAATTTAGAGGAGTTTTAGGTCCTTTACATTCTCTTTTAGGAGCCAGAATTACCACAGAGGAGTCGCCAGCTGAATAATCACAGTCTTAAATAATGTCCAAAATCTTGTTCACCACCAAGATCTGAATGTAAACTTGTCGTTTCCCCAGGGAAGATCTCTTCATTTCTTCATCCCCGGCAGCGGCGCCAAAAATGTTAGTCCCTAAAGTTGCACTTGACTGTGAGAGGGAAAGCTAGGGCATCATCGATTTATTGCAAAGTGTTTAGAAGGTTTTTATAATTTGATTTTTTGAATAAGGTGGTTGAAAACTGGCTCAAGGTTATAACATAACATGAAAATCAAGATCAGAACATAGCATATCCCATTGACTGAATAAAAGGTAGACACATAGATGGATTAAACCAATTAAAAAAAAGGGAAGATGAAGCCTTCAATTTGTCAACTTCACATAAATTCTTGTCTCAAAATGTCATAAAGAAACAAGACTATCAGCTTGATATCAAAACTTGAAAAATAATATCCACAGTAAAATTTTCACTGTATTAATTAACAGTCAAGAATAAAAAAAAAAAGCCTTGCAATCTGAATATTGAATTCAAGCGTGAAGAAAGAAATAACAGAGTAGAAAAGAGGGTCTAACCATCCATATGCCTTTGCTATTAAGTGTCAAATTGAACATAAATTCTTTTACAAGGAGTTTCACAAAAAGGTTCCCTGGATCTCCAATTTTTCAACCTGAACATAGTCTTTCCTCTGTCTATTTAAACTATCCAAAAAAAAAACTCTAGATCCTATCATCTAGTGTAGCTTTAATGACTAGATTTGAATAGTATCTATCTACTAAGGTAGTTCACTCAAAAAATACTTCTACAATCCAAAAATAGATCACAACTCAACAACTTGATATTGTATGATCTTGCCAGCATTACATTTGATTCTACAAAACAGGAATTAGTTTGATTTAGTCAAACAGTTCGAGGTCTTAACATCTCACTGACCAAAAACGAGTAGACACTGCCATTTTTCCTGGAAAACATTAAAATTATGTTTGTAGCAATCTTCATGGAACCTTTAGGATATAATCACAGCAATAGCTTTAGCATTTTTCTGTTTGAGCTTTGTGGTAAGCACGACATTGTGCCGATACAGTCTAAAGTTTATTTTTATGAGTTCTTTGATCAATGGCCTTTGCTCTTTTTTCTTCTTTTTAAAACCTTGAATCCTTTCTTGCTGACGAGCATTCCATTGTTCTATTTGTTCCTTTTCTTTCTTTAACTGTCTCACTGTTTTCTGGAATTCCTTGATCCTTTCTTTATCAGTTCTGATTTTAACCCTGAATCTTGAGCATTCTTCAAAAGGTGCAGGCTCATTCAGGTTTAAGGCAACTTTGGGTTCTTTTGCTTTAACTTGATACTTAGAGACTAATCTCGAGCTATGTTCTTCATCAGAACTTGTTGAATCTATAGCTTCAGGTACATTTGATATGTGATCTGAGTCTACAAGGTAATCATGTTTGTTCTCAGGGATTTCACTGATACCTTTAGCCATTTCTTTAGCTTTTGCTAATTTGGTTGTAGCTCTCGTTACAGGTCCTGTAGATGATGAAAACATTTGTTTACCTTTGTTTACTGGTTTCTTAAGCAATGAAGTTTTTTTTTCCCTTTTCCTGGTACCTACTTCAGCATTTTCAGAGTTGTCTTCTATAACTATGACGTTTTCTTCTTTGATTGGTGGATTAAACGTGGCCTTTGACTTCAGTCTGTACTTGTTGGTAACCCTAGTAGAATTCCTTCTAGGTTTTTGAGATGCAGACACACCTTTAACCTTTGTCCTTTTGACTGCGGCACCCCTTTTACTGGTTGATGGCGATTCATGCTTGACTGTAGTTTGAGTATTAAAATCTTTATCTGAATCATCTTCCCCTTTAACATCTTCTTCAGAAAACGTTTTGATTTCTAGATCCAACTTAGGTCTTTTACTTCTGCTATTCCTCGTCACCCTGATGTTAGGCATTTCTTCTTTAACGGTGGTTTCATCAATTGAAATATTTTGGCTCTGTGTAATAGTCTTTTTCCCTTTGCCTTTCTTCTGTTTGTTGGACTGTGTGTTAGGGTTTAAAGATTGCATGAGCTAGCTCCAGGGCTTCTGTAATTCTCTCAAAGCAGCCATAACTAAAGTCTTAATTAAGACTTGATGAAGCAGACCACTTTTAGCATTGGTGGAAAGTGGTTGCACTCTTTTTGACATCTTTGTCAAGCTTTTGAGTAGAAAATAAAGCAGATTTAAGGGGTAATCTCCATTTAAATGCATTAATATCCTAATGTGGTAGATATAGACTAGTGAAAATCTACCTTCGCAGGTGATATACCTTTGGATAATGATCAGAGCAGTGTGTCATTCAGGTCTAATCCAGCTGCAAGGTACTCCCCTTTTCCAATTCAGATTTTGCTTATCTAGAAGCAGGAATTGGTTTACAAACTCTGTAAGCACATGCTCTTTCTTCCACCATCTTTCTCCTCCAACCACCAATCTGCAAGCTTTAGCAATTGTCTGCTCTGTCACTAGCATCAACATCTTACCGATCTTCACCTCGTGACCATCAAAGTTCAGTGCGAACTCCATGGAGATCTGCTCATCGTAACCTTGAAAAGTGGTAAGGAATTCAAACCACTGGGCATCTCTGAACCTTTGAGCCATTTGAGGATAAGCTTCGAGAAGTTCAGCACCCTCGGGTTCTATTCTGACTACCTGTCTGCTCCTCTTTGGCGCCATCAAAACACAATGTTGTAACTAGCACCCTCAGGTTCTGAATTTGCCACCTGCAATCTGTTAGTGTATAACATTCCTCTGAGCAAATACCTGTGCCTAAATTCAGCAAAATCATACATAGAATGACAGGTTTAATATAATGATCGTCTGAGAATTGGGCGATTTAAAATGAGTCCTTTGCGGGTACAAATCAATCCGATTATGAAACGGTTTGAATCAGTAAATGATTCCAAGCTATTGTGGGACACATGCGAACTCTCAAACCACGATTCGTGTCATCATAATGAAATCTGGATGATAGGCGCATATCAAGGCATGATTATCTTGGCGCTACGGGAATAGCCTTATTCCCGTAGCGCTATTAATGACTTAGCAAAATTTGAATTTGTGAAGTTCACACAGGCATATAAGGTGACACCTCGTTTAAAACCATGTCTTTCAATTTCAAACTTAAATAAATTATTCAAAAACTGAAATGCAAACCATAAGACACTAAAAACAAAAATCGAAATCAACTGGAAGCATAAAATGAAGTGTAGGTAAAAAAGGTTTAGGATAAGGGTTTCTCACTAAATCAAGACAAAATTAGAGACTAATAGTTGGGACGAAAGTCTAAGGTATGCACACATTTGGTGACTTATTTACACAAGATAAGTGTATCTTATGTGTTTATTATAAATGTTGTGTTATTATTTATGTATTCTCTGTTATGGGTTTTCCTGTAATATTATGCATGTGTATATTTGTTGTAGTCTGTATAATTTTGTGCATATGCAAAGAAATTTAATTTAATTTAATGGTATTAGAGTTGGAAATTTCGTGTGGCATTGCCTAGCTCAGGGTTGGGGATGCTACAATATGGTATCAAAGCAATTTTTATTGAGATTATGATAATGGGGACATTACAGGAGGCATATCCATATGAATACAATATTTGTTGTGATTTTAGATTTGTTTTTGATGCATTTGTTCGTCAACATGCAAAAGAAAATATTTCATGGACCACCACATTCCTATCCTCCTACTCACTTTACTAATTCGTGCATGATCAGTTTATAAATTTCTATAGCAATGAGGAGAGGAAGCGAATATCAAGTTTCACTCACACATCTTGCAGATTGACATGAAAATTTAAGTTAATGGTTAAGCAATCTATTGTTTCAATATCAAGTTAGAACTAACCATATGACTATTAAATTTCATGTGGATGTCAATTTCAGGTGCTATATATAGAGAATGAATGTATGGTCTTACCACATAGTCTTGTGCAAGCTTTTCATCCCTTATTTTCAATGATAATTATTTTGCTTATGAAATCAATGGCAAGAAGGATGATGAATCCTCAAGATCTTCTTTTGAATCAGATGATCAGTGCATTTTGCAAGGTTTCCCATGGCTATAAGGAAATTGGGTATGGCCTCTCTCCAAAGAAGACAAGGTATTTCACATTGAAACTCTTCATGAGATAATACATATCTTAACTTTCTACTATCCCAAAAACTGACATAAATTACCTGATATATAGTTATATTTTCCTAAAAAAAAACTCAAAAATGGTTTTTCGATTGTTCAAATCAAACTACATACCCATAAACCACATGTAGTCATGGCATTATTATGTAAAATGGTTTATTTGAATGCTTAATATCTCTATATATAAACTTCTATATATAAGCTTCTATATATTATTTTTTGAATAGATAATTCATTATGTGCAAATCTACAAATAACAAATGATTTATATTTGCAAATCACCTAGCACTACTTGTAGGTGAAGGGGCACTACAGAGAAAAACTTAGCTTATTCCTCTATTGGAGCAAGGTTTATTATGTAAAATGGTTTATTTGAATGCTTAACATCTCTATATATAAAATTCTATATATAAGCTTCTATATATTATTTTTTGAATAGATAATTCATTATGTGCAAATCTACAAATAACAAATGATTTATATTTGCAAATCACCAAGCACTATTTGTAGGTGAGGGGGCACTACATAGAAAAACTTAGCTCATTCCTCTATTGGAGCAAGGGTTCTTCAACCTAATTGGGGGATACATAATGAAAAATTAACAATGTGAAGGAAGGATTCGATATAATCTTTATTTGCTTTTCATGGAAAGCAGGAAATTTAATATTTTCTTTTGAACTATGGGTGTTAAATGTGTGCCTCAACTACAACATATTTATTATTTATTTGGACTTAGAAGTGTCTTCTACGAGAGTAGTTTGGGGTTTAGTTGTAAGTTTACTACTGATAATTTCCTTTACACATAAGAAGATGTAGGAATCATTATCAATTTTTAGCTAATTTAAACTATTTTAGTTTGGGGTTTAGTTGTAAGTTTACTACTGATAATTTCCTTTACACATAAGAAGATGTAGGAATCATTATCAACTTTTAGCTAATTTAAACTATTTTAAAAGCAAATATAAAGTCGTGCCAAAAGTTGTTTGAAATACATTTTCCCTACTCCCATTACATAAGTCAAAATGATTTAACCATTTATATTCTGCATAATTCTTCGCTCACTTGATTTTCTAGAGTCGTTCTTTGTTGTTCCATTAAAATTGAAATTGTAATGTCCTATATGTGTCCCTACTCAATTAGCTAATCATAAAATCCTTCTATATCTTTGAGATGTAGTAAATGAGTCAGCAACAAAGCACGTATACTTACCAACAATATGCAATGTGTGACAAGTTACTAGCAATATGCCTTCCGTGTCAAATTCATCATCCCTATTGGAGATGAGATAACCCACAAAGTGTATCATGTGCATGTTTTTTTTCTTCCTAAGTTTACATTAGTGACTTTTTCCCTTTAGCTTATTTATAAAATTCAATTGTGGATTATGCTATGCATTATGTCTTGTATTTTAAATTCTATTTTCATTATTTGTAAAATGAAAATTAGTTCTATTTTAAATTTTTGGAGTTATCATATTTATTATTTCATACATCTCATTTACAAGTGCAATGAAGTTTCTTTTGATGTTGTTTATGGTTGAAATCTATTAATAAAATGGATATTAAAAACTATTCTTTGCATTACATTTTGTATTTTAAAGTTTATTTTCATTATTTGTAAAATGAAAATTAGTTTCATTTTAGATTTTCAGAGTTATCATATTTATTATCTCATACATCTCATTTATAAGTGCAATGAAGTTTTTTTTATGATGTTTATGGTTGAAATCTATTAATAAAATGGATATTAAAAGCTATTATATGCATTACGTCTTGTATTTTAAAGTCTATTTTCATTATTTGTAAAATGAAAATTAGTTCCATTTTAAATTTTTGGAGTTATCATATTTATTATCTCATACATCTCATTTACAAGTGCAATGAATTTTTTTTTATGATGTTTATGGTTGGAATCTATTAATAAAATGGATATGAAAAGCTATTCTTTGGAAAAATTAAGGCAGCTTTAAAACATTGGTTCCAATAACATAATGCTTTGAAAAAACCTTCATTTGAGCCTTAAAAAAAGAGGGTTGTTCCATCTTATTCAGTTGACCACTCTACTTATCTAAAATTGTCTTGTGCTTTGCCTTTTCATAACTTGGTGGTAGCTACAGAGGTGTATTTTGAAATTGAAATTAAAAGTCCTACCAAATATATGTTGTGTTTTTATTTTCAATTTTGAGTTGAAGAAGTTGCAAAACTCCATCCTATCCTTATTAGAAACCAAAATTATTTGACTTGTTGAATGTTAACCTTTATACCTTCTTTTGTTGATCATTGTTTTTGTGGTTCTTCCTTGTAGTGGAAATTTTTGCAACCATTTTGGCAAGGCAAAAATATTTTTCATGGTGTTGCGTAAAATGCACAATGTATTGCACTGGTTCTATTTGTCCTCTTGCTTAAGATTTTTAACCTGTAACAAAACTTTTTAAGAAAAATTATATAAGACTCATTAGTAGTCAGAGAATTTGTAAAGGTAAGAGAAAGCACCTTGGCAAGGATGATCAAAATGAAAAGTTCTCTTTGTCGGACAATTGTTGATTCATTGTTGTATCTTTTAGCTTGAATTTCTTGCCATACTTCATTGTAGTAACTTTGTGCTTTTGATAAAAGATGAGAAAAAAAAAACATTATTTCATAAGAGTCATCATGGTAATTGTGGTTCCTTTTTTTTCGATATAGAAATGTGATGCTCTGATAAGAAGTCAGATAATATACATTGTCTAGTGAGATACTTGTAGTACACATTTATTCTATATTCCAAGTTACCCGATTGTTCATTATTCCTCTAAAGACAATGAAATAAAAACTAAACAAAGCTTTTGAGGAATGAAATAGTGACATTGATTAACCACTTTGTTAACTACTAATACTTCATGACAAGCAATAACTATTGAACTATGTTTTCTTTTAAATGGTTTTTCCCTTGATACATGGTATAATTTATACATATTTTTCTTCAGTGGATTTTTTTAACAAGTTATACTTGAAGGTAAATAACTTGGAAAGTTAGAGCTTTATTTCAGCCATTGAATTTAAAATGTTAGAAATTAGATAATACTTGGTAACATAGTGCTTACATTGTTAATAGTTGGAGATAGTCAAGAATATGAAATGAAGTACATTGTTAATAGTTGGAGATAGTCAAGAATACGAAATGAAGTAAGGATATGAAGAATAGTGACCATCCAATGGCTAGAGACCAAATTCTATATATTCAATAAGTAGTATATGTACATGGATGAGTATCTCATTCTCAAACAAAATTTCCATTATCATTCTTCTTCCATTCTTTTTGTCTTCTCTGTTTCCTTCCTGGTATAAATTGCGGTCTCTTTACTATAATAATTTATAACATGACATGCCTGACATTCTTATTATGGATGAATAATTCCAATTTTTTTTTGGTTGCAGGGTCATGAGCATTGCAAGAGATCCTATTGATAGAATTTGTAAAGGGTGTATTATGAAATATTAAAAAGCGAGCATATATGTGCCTATTCATGATATTTTAAGTTTCTATTTAGCAATGAGTTATAACATGTCCCTAATTTAGGGATATGCAAAGATAATATAAGATATTAAGTAACCAAGGTGTTGTATCTTAATTCATAGTGCTCTTTTGTTGTGTGAAAAGATAGCATGCTCTTGAGTCTTATATTTCTTAGTGTGATCTCAATAATACCAATCCCACGTTACTGGGAAATATCTCTATATATAGACCAATATTGAGAAATTGGATTTTTTTTACTTGAGATACTCTTGTAATGGAATAGGGATTTAATTATTCATGCATTATCTATCTCTCACATGTGAATGTAAATATTGATATATGTAGGAGATATAAACCAATCCCAAATTGCAAAAAAAACCAACATCTCTCTCAAAATAAATCAATGTTATATATGGGCTTGTACAAATAGATTTGGTAAATTAAATAATGGCCAATGCTTAATAATAATAATTTTCATTGTTATTCCCCAGATGGGGTGCCAGCTAGAGTACATGCGGTATATGATGTTAATTTGGCCAATCGTCGCCCCCATCCCTTCATTCATGTCGATGCAAAGCATTAACGTTGCAAGTAAGGTGGTTTTCCTGGGCTGCGTACAAAATTTAATGGGGAGATTAGATAGAGTGCCAACATGCTTCAGCACTAGTACAAGGAGGATGGAGGTTGTCCTCTCAAGTTCAATAGAGCTCTCCATGACCGGAATGGATTGTTTATTAAAGATAATGCATGGTTCTTGTGCACCATTGTTAACCTGGGCATTGTGGATGTTGTCTTCCTCTCATAGAGGGACTCTCTCAGTTCACCACTCCCTGATTCATTGGTATTTAATCTCTTGGCATTCTGCTCATCGACCACTCATTATGCCACGCAAAAGGGGCAAGCCAAAGTGTGGTCCAGATTATTATAGATTCAGAGCTCGACGAATTCAGTTGGGTTGGTCGGCCTCGTCTGTTCAACCCCATTTACATGGCCCAGTCTCCCTGGGTTCACCTTCCAGTGCCTCACCTTCTACTGTTCATAATAGAGACACCGAATACATTATTCCAGTCATTGTGGAAGAGGATTTCCCTCTAGTACCTCCCAGGTCTCCTCAGGCTTCTCAATAAGTGGATTCCTCGGATCTACAGGGTTCAATTCTCAATTCTCCTCGACGGGAGAGGGGCGGGGGGTTGCTCCCACCCTGGTTATGGAAGAATCAATCGGTTTCCCAATCATTGAAGAGACTCCTCCATCAACGATTGGCGACATGGTTCCCGTTGTAGCTTGCCCGAATATCGATCTCTTCCCAAGTGTGATTTTTGAGTCATCGACACCACCTCTGTGCAGCCTCTTAGTGGATCAACTGCAACTAATTTTTGACCTGAGAAGAGATGTTCTCGAGCAACTTTTTATCCAGGACATCCTCGATCGTTGTATGGATGCCTTCTTTAATCCATTCTAAAGAGAGCCTGTTAAAAGAAGGTGCCCAATCTGTAGTCATCCTTATGCCTTTGCACCTGCTTGGCCTCACCCTCCAAATGGAAACGACAACAAGGATACCTCTAACATATGATTTTCTACCAATCTAGTCTTATTTTAATCAAAATGGTCATCTTTTCAGTACTAGGCAGGCTCAGTACAAGAACAATAGTTTGCATAGTTTTGTATTTCATTATATATGTACTCAGTTGTAAAATGGATGCTTTCTTAAGCTTGTACTCGGTTTTGGTTTCCATCTGTTTGGCAGAACCAACTACAAGCATATATATATGTATTGGTTTTCCGATTACGTAAGGTAATACAATTTTACGTACAAAAAAGAATGTTCATTGTTATTAAGATATTATTATGAAATAAGATGATTTGGAACTATGTAGAATCCAAAATCTAACTATAAACACACAATATCAAAATCCAGGATGAATTCCTCTAAAAAAGATAAAAAATAAGTTTAAACTTTGAAACAACTCAACAATTCGGTTAGAAATGGTAAGCTTCTACTGCTTTTCAATTACCATCTTCTAGTTTTAGTTTAGTGGTGATAATTCCACATTGTGGCCATGTAGGCTTGGGCTCAAATCCCAGTAGCAAAATTTAATAAGATTTTGAATTTCACATAATTTATGTATGTTTTTTTTTTTAAATTTCTCACCCACATTCTATTGCATTGCTACACTTCTTAAATGTTAATTAGCTCCATTAACATGTCAATTAATTATCCAATCCCACATCTCTACCTTTATTTTTCTACGTTCATTACCTATGTCAATTAATTATCCAATCCCACATCTCTACCTTTATTTTTCTACGTTCATTACCTATGTCAATTAATTATCCAAACCCACATCTCTACCTTTATTTTTCTAAGTTCATTACCTTCTAAGCCTCTTTCAGGCTTCCTCTTCCTCTCCATTTTGGCACTATCTATAAATATCTCACACCATCCTCATAGTAAACCATCTTCAATCTTGTTAACTCTATAGAAGTAGTTGCTTCTATTTGTACCTAATTTGATGGTTGTCTCCACCTATTTCTTTTTTTTAACTTTTACAATATTGTTGGAACATTCTCCTACATCAATACATTGGAAATCCACTCTTCCCATTTTTCTTACATAAGCATGCATGGCTTATTCTCAAATGCCTTATCAAAATTCAAGTTTCACAACACATTCTTTTGCAAAAAAAAACATGTTTTTTAAAAATCTTATGATTATGATTTAGATATACCATATTGTTGGAACATTTTCCAACATCAATGTAATGGAAATTCACTCTTCTCATTTTCCGTCCACAAACAACTATGAACCACTTAATCAACAAACAATGCACTCAATTGAAAAACACCTATGACCCACTTAATCAAGATTGCTCTCAAATATTGATCAAAATTCAAACTTTACAAAATACTCTTTCCATCAAAAACCATATTTAATAAAATCTTATGCTTGTGATTTATATTAATTCTTATGAAATATCATTTTTGAATATGAAGATTAATTCTTTTGAAATAATTTTTTCGAAGATTAAGATTAATTGTTATGCCATATTTTGCTCTCTTTTTCCTTTGTGGGAGGAGTCCTTGTAACTCTTTCCAAGTCATCTTGGACTACTCTTAGCATATCTAACTTAGGATGGTTGTCAACACATTGCCCTGTATTTTCGCTCTTACCATATTATTGAGTATTAACCTACATATCTTCATTAGATGAAAATCCACCCTTATCCTCATTTTGCATAAACTTTGAGAATTAACTTATTTTTTAGGTTGTGCCACATGGAATGTTCCATTAGAGTTGAGTTTGACAAATTTTATTCAAATAAAAACCATGTAATATTAATACAGAACAAACTCTTAATACCCGGTTTCACTAAAACACATGCATAGTGTAATGTGTCTTTTACACCCTTATTCAATCAAGTGATGTTGAATAATATGCACAATTTGAAGTGTATTTTACAAAATATGCACCACACACACACACACACACACACA